>SZWC01007436.1:22014-37462 GCA_023375785.1 Penium margaritaceum
GCCTTCTCCACAACCAAGGCGCGCACTCGCTCTGACTCCGCCGCGAGCTGCGCTCTCAAATCCTCCATGCCTGCCTTCAGCGCCCTACGCTCCGCTACCGCTGCCTCCAGCTGGCTCTCCGCCTCCTTCCTGACGATCAATGCAAAATCATGCCTCTGTCGCACCTGCACCAGCCCTTCCTTCACTTCGCTGAGCTCCTTCTTAAGCTCTTCGTTCTCTCTGAAAATCTTCTGCGCCCTCATGTAGTACTCGCTGCCACTCTCCATCGCCTCCTTCAGCATGTCCTTCAGCTGCTGCTGCACCATCTCTGCCTCGCTTCTTGCTGCTGTTGCAGCAGCAGCGCTGTCATCCACCAAGGTATTAGAAGCAGAAGCAGGGCTTGTGGAAGGCGGAGGACTGGCGGAAGAAGTGGCAGCACCATCGCGCAAGACGGCCTCCATCGTGGTGCTGGTACCGTGAATGTCTCCCGCTTTTCCCCTCACCTGCATCTCCTCCGCTTTAGCATAAAGCGGCGCAGCCGGCCTACTTGACAGTGAGGACGGTGTAAGTACCGGTGACTTCGGGGTTCTAAGCATCACAAAGCCAGAGAAGTATGACGCCATGCTGCGGTTGTCTTTTGCCTTCTGTCTGTTGTCTCTTGAACCTTGTCTTTTGCCTCTCGGCTCTTGCAATTTGTCTCGTCTTGTGTCTCTTCCGTGTCCTCTGTCCCAACGCGCGTGTGCTCACGCGTTCAGAGCTGTAGGCCACAGACTGTAGCGTCCTGTCGCGAGTGTGCGAGCGCTCGTGCTGACTGACAGGACCATTCGGTGGATTACGTCGCTCAGCGCGAGAGAGACTGGAGATCGTGAGTGCGCGAAAATGGTGTGCCCCCGGTGACAATATCTGCCTACCCATTTTCGCCTTCATGTATCCTCCCGCATTGCGCCTCCAAGAGTTGGTGTTGGCCAGTCCGGAAACCACCAAGTCGTCGCGTGCGCTGAGGCTTTGCGCAGTCACGCGCCGCTTAGCAACCGCGAAGCCCGTCCTGGACACGGAAGGAACTCTGCCGACGAGGAAGTGGAAGACTGCGGACGAATCCACGTCGCCCATCGTCGCCTTTCTCGTGTCTAAGGGCTTGTTTTGTTTCGGAAGCGGTCCTACTCGGATTCCGAGTCGGATTCGCAGTCAGAGTGAAGTTCCGCTCGGATTCCGACTTCGAACAAGTCGGATCCGACTTCGCCGTCCACGGACAGCGCCGACGGCTGCAGTAACACTCCATCCGGACGTCCGAGTTCGAACTGGGTCATGGGAATATGTAGCGACGGTGGATCCGAGTCTTCTTCTCCCGCGGCGACTCGGTCGAATCCAAACCAACCCTAAAAGGACATCACGGATGGACCTCTGTGCCGCGTTCCGAATCTTCACGCGGCACGGATAGATCGCTCCGAGCCATCTAGAAGAAAACATCGTGGCACCCCAGGTTCGGAGAGAAACATCGCCAAATCCCCATCGCGGGAAACTTAATCATAGGTCAGCCCAAGTGACCTTTCTTCTCAACCATAAGCCCCGAGTGTACCTTTTCGTCACAAGACGCCCCGTTCTCACCCGCTGTTATGCCAAACGGAGCGTAGATGGTAAAAAGGTGGAATTTTTTAGGCAGAACACAATTGAGATTTTCGGACACTTGTGCAACTTATAATTAACGGTAAGTCTACTTCGATAACTAGTGTCGAAATTATCGAATATGTATGTACAAGTGTCGAGTTACGAATGAGGCATACTCAGAGTCGTTTGGTCAATCTTTGAGCGACGCGTGTGGAATCACGTCGTCAGTGGTTGGATTCGAAAAGCTCTGCCTAGAAATCATGGGGCTTCGGGGATCGATT
Organism: Penium margaritaceum; assembly: GCA_023375785.1. Lineage (NCBI taxonomy): Eukaryota > Viridiplantae > Streptophyta > Zygnematophyceae > Desmidiales > Peniaceae > Penium > Penium margaritaceum. The sequence goes on from SZWC01007436.1 coordinate 23,880, forward strand.
GCGAAATGCGAGATTCATCTTTGTAAATCTAGACATGGCTCAACGCGTCGAGAAGTCGATCGAAAGGTTGAAACACTTTTTTGTGGATTCTCGAAAGTGGTCAAAGTTGTCACAAGATGCGGGAAGGTTCGTTGGAGGGCAATGGCAGTTGGCCAAATTGCCCTCAAATTTCGGAGGGAAAATCGATGTCTCGACGTGCGGTCGGTTATTTTTGTAATAACAAAAATAAAATCCACTCAGAAAGAGTAGGGGCTCGTGTACGGCTAGTACGCAACACTTTCTCATCTTTTAGCCACGACGTCTTGGCGCGCTGAGAGATGTGGCTCGATGATGGCAACAATATCCGTTGATGAGGTGATCGACATTTCGGAGGTTTTCGTGCGGTTCTCAGCTGTTATGCGTGGCTTCGTAGCCGTGCCGCTTGACAAGATATCGCAATGTCTTTTGCATTCATCTTTTTTCTATAATTGAATGAAGTGACATTAGTATTCGCTTATAATTTCTAGCCCAATGTTTTCTACCCTGCTTCGTCCATGAGAGTTTTTCTTAATCATGTGTTAGATAATGGTCAAATGTTTGTTCAGCTCCATGGTCTGTCCCCTCCACTTTGAATCGCAAAACGTGAACTTCGGAGCGTTGGAGGGACGTCGCGCACCTACCACCCTTCGCATGTCGTGCGGCAATACTTTAGACGGCCAGGCACTGCCAAGAGGACTCCGTGCGATTCTGGCAACAAGCCACAGGCGAGTGCCCCTTGTCTGTGTGCATTGGACGACGATCTGATGCACGCAGATTGCCTGACTGCAAGGTTCTGCGTGTGGTACCGTAGGAGCTGAGCTACCCCTTCAACTATTTCTTTATACCCTTGGTCGTAACTGATTGAGGCGGGGGGGCTACCTCACCACCAAAAAATCCTGTGTGTTGGATGCGGCCCCTTAAGACAGGAATCAAGGGAGAGGGTAAAGGTTAGGATAATTCCACCGAAGTGTAAAGGGCAAGGTGAAGGCCAGTGGAAAGTCCTTCTCATTGAGTACATAGGTAAAGATGATGGCCGAGGGGAAGTCGTCTTCAATAGTTTTGAGTTTTCACATGAACGATTTGAGTTTTTTTATGCCCCTTCAACGAATTCGCGCAGGCAAGTCTCCACATTACCATCCCAATGCAGCATGGCAGCGTGGATTCTCATTTTTTACTGCATTGTGCATGCATTTGAGTGATTTCCTTCTTGCATATTTCTTTACGCATTATGTATAGAGAAGCCGGTTTTTTCGTATTTTGAGAGTGATTCATCCATGGGCAAAGAAGTTCAATATGCTAGAGTGGACGAAGGAAATAATCATGCAAGTTGAATAAAAGAGATACTGCAGTTTTCTGTTGTTTTCCACGCCGTCGGTGGCCGAGGATGTCCTCGATGACATACTATGTCTTTGTCCACTTGTATAGGATGAGGGGGAGGGACATCCCTACTGAGGAAGTTCTCTCCGGGGTCTTGGTAGTCGTTGAATCTGCTGATATGGTACACCGGATGAACTTGCACACAGTCAGGAAATTTGAGTCGCGCAATCATGGGGTTTTGCACGCGCTCGATCTGAAATGGTCCCAACCATCAGGGTTTGAGCTTCAAATAGTTGGCTCCGCGGAGTCTCATGTTGGCCAAAGTGAGAAGAAATTTGTTTCCACTGGCAAAAACATCATCACTACAATGTCAGTCAAGTGTTCGTTTCATCGCCACTTGTGTCTTTGCTAGTGTTTGCCGTGTTTTATCCCTGATGGTGGAGAGGTCGTTGCATTGGACGTCAACCATGGGAATGCTGCTTTCGCTATCAAGTCCCGCTCCTGTGGTGGGAAGTTTGCCACACACCACTTTGAACGAGATTTACCCATTGCGGTGGAGATGACCAAATTGTATGCGATTTCGGTAGTTAGAAGTTTTTTTGCCCAATCCGTCCCATGAGGTTCGCATAATGTTCGGAGAAGTTGTTCGAGTGCCTCATTGGTGCACTCGGTCTCGCCGTCGGTTTGAGGATGGAACGCCGTTGAAGTTTAAAACTGACTGCTATAGCGATTCATCAGTTCACACTAGAAATGGCTTGTGAATCGACCGCCCCTCTTGCTTGTGATGGCTCCCGTCACATTGTGTAACCACACGATGGTGTTTACAAACAGTGGCACTGTTCCCTCAATGGTAACGGTGGTCATAGTCGGAATGAAGTGAGACATTTTGGAATACCTGTTGACAACTACGAGGATTGCGTCATATCCCTCGGGTGTGACTGGTAGTCCTTTGACGAGATCCATGGAGATGTCGTTCCACAATTGTGTCAGAATGGGGAGCGGTTACAGAATTCCGAGTGGCCGAGTTCGATGGGGTTTTGTCACTGACACGTGTTGTAGGATATGCAGAACTTAGCCACATCGGATTGCATCTTGTCCCACGAGTAGTGTTTTGCCATTGCCATGGCCATGCAACAGGACTGTGCCTTTGGCTCTAAGGCATCCGTAGCCATAACGTAGCCGACCGTTGGATCGTCTAATCTCAGGGCTAGCACCGAGGTCAGAGCATTCTAGAAAGCGGTGAATGCTTCTTGTTTGCTCTCTCCCCACCGCCACTCATTTTCTTTTTGAGTGAGATCGGAGAGAGGCACTGACATTCGGGCGTCATCCTGTGTGAAGCACCAGTAGTGATTGCAGAAGCCAAGAAAAAAATATTTTCTCAAACGTTGGTCGGCAATGGATGATAGGTGACTGCTGCCACTTTTTTCGGATCCATGGTGATCAGTACGCCGTTGATGACATGACCCAAAAAATTTATCGAACGGTGACCAAAGTTGCACTTTGAGAGTTTTCAGAAGAATTTCTCTCGTTGTGACGATTTGAGAACTTTTTGAAGGTGTTTGTCATGCTTCTCCGAGATGCAATTGTGCACCATAATGATGTCGAGGTACACCATGACAAAATCGTCAAGGTATGAGAGGAATATGTTGTTCATCACTGCCATGAACGTTGCTGGGGAATTTCTACGTCTGAACGGCGTTATTGTGAACTCAAAATGCCGTAGGGAGTTCAGAAAACTTTCTTTTTTGTGTCGGCATCTGCCACTTGAATCTGGTGAAAACTGCTTTCAAGGTCGATTTTGGTGAAAAAAAGAGCCCCTTGAAGTTGTTCAAAAGTTCTTCAGCTCGGGGGAGAGGATACCGGTTCTTGATGGGAGCATCATTCAATGGCCAGTAGTCCATGCACATCCACATTTTGCCAGTTTTGTTTTTCACGAACAGCATTGACGTATGACATATAGTGACGTGGACAAGCGGATGGACCCTTGACCGTGCATCTCGTCGAGCTGCTTTTTCAACGCAGTAAACTCATGGTCACTCATTTGATAGGCCCCTTGAATTGTGGGGCGGTTGCCTGGCTTCAGCTCAATGCGATGTTCAATGTCCAGTTGAGGTGACAGGGTTCTTGAGAGTTCTTGGGGAAGACATCCGCAAACTATTGGATGAGCGGTGCGAATTCTCCGGGTAACATCGCAAACTTTGATGATGCCGATGAGGCCGAAGAGACCGATGAGAGTGATGAGTTAGCTGTTGCTACTTGTGCTTCCTCCATTGGCTCAAGATGCACCAGCCATGCATGAGCTCCTTGCTGTATGTATTATTTGGCCATGTTGAGCAGTATCAACTGCAGAGGTTGTTGTTTTTTGGTTACAACGGCTTCCTTTGTTGCTTCCACCTCTGCTACTTCTATTTTTGTCTTCCGTTCCACATGCGGAAGTTGTCGTTTGGTGCCATCGATTTCCACATAGACGTCACTGCTATTCTAGCCAACTTACGGATTGTGTCGGTATAGGAAATCTCATCCTAGAATGATTTTTTGGTCACTCTTTGGACATGACCTTCACACCGTTACATCTCATAGATATTACACTTGTATTTGTAGTGCTTGTTGGAGTTTCTTTACTTGCAATCTCCCGTCGACAGGGTTTCCTTCAAATATCCCTGGTTTAGTCTGCAAACCCAGCCTACGAATCATGTCGTTGCTTACAAAATTGTGAAATGCTCCTCATCCAATAGTGCCGATACCGGTGCGTAACTTTTGCAACCTTGGGGTTGCACTTTTAGCACTATTGCCAGTTGGTCGTCTTTGTATCCCTCGTCAAGCTTTGCGATCTCAGAAATCCTCTGTGACGTCGTGGGCCGTTTGGATGGGCAATCGTTCGGTGTAGATTGCTCCTCACGGAAAAGAGTCACGCCTTTAAATCCTACCCTTAGCCATTTCCCGACTCATTTTTCTGGGACTCTGCCCCCTTTTTGGCTACTTTTTTTGGCAGTTGCAAGCGATGTGCCCGAATTTTCTATAGTTGTAGCAGGTGGGCGTATCTCTTTGGTCTACGGCGTCCACTTCCATCGGAGTTGAAGAATCCAACGACTGGACTTTTGCGTTCCCGTGATAATTGTGGTTGGGAGGTCGTCCATTGTAGGATTTCTTGGACCAGAGCGATGTAGTAGGTACTATCGATCCTTTCTACTGCTGCGATCATCCGCGGTAAGTCATTTTGGATGCCAAACATGGCAATCACTTGTCGGATGTCTTGTTTGAGATCACTGTTTTTGGGAAAAAAGGGCTCGTCGGGGGTGATGTCTGCACTAGTGATCATCTCACAAAATCTCCGCGTACACTCTGCCATGCTGGACTGCTGATGGAGACATTGGAGCTTGTACCGAACGTCAGACTTCTCATTCAATCATCCGAATTGTGCAAGTATTGCACGCAAGAGCTCGTTGCAGTCGGTTGGTGGCGTCAGCATGTCTTGCCATTGTGGGTTGATTTGCTCCAAGGGTTGAACGCCAACAGTCGGTGATATGAGACGGGCACCATTGGTGGTCGATGAGGCCCATCGGTCTCTTGCTGCTGTTGGATGGCCTTTAGATCAGACCACCAACTTAGTGCCGTGCCCATCAAAAGCATGGTCGCGAGGTCAATCATTTTTTTATTGTCGTTGACCCTAGCAATGGTGAAGAACACCTCCAGACTCGTTCGCCGGATCCAAACCGTTAGTCCTTCAGAATTTTTAGGATCAAATGGTATGGGCGGGGCCGGTCAAATCTTGGGTTCGCTCAAGAGTTGGGTATTTCTCGCGACGAGCACCGCCTCTTGTGCACTTGCATTGCGAAGAGCCTCCATCATGACGTTGAGTTGTTGGAGCAGATAACTATTGATCCCCTTTAGCGCAGCGATACGGTTCACCAGGTGCTCATTAATCTGCGCCTGTCTTCTAGTGACACCAGTCGTTCCTGCTGTGGTCATCGAGGCTATCGGTAGAGGCGGTTTGTTTACCGCCATTGGATCTGTGACGGGATTGGTCGACAGAGCCGTAGGGGTTGATCCAGCTGCTGCATAGCCTGCCACGCCAGTGTTTTCTGCTGCTTCAAGGTTCGTGTGCATGGGAACGTTTTGCTCCTCCATCACTGAAGTCATCGCCGTAGATCTGCTACTGGTCGTCAGATGCACTCGCTCGCTTCACGTTGTAGTCTCAAAGTCTGCAAAGTCTTGATGTGCGAGATGCGCTTACTGCTTGTGCACGGTAGTCCTTGAATGGGTAAAGTTGTCGGATACCTCTCCAGCACTGCTGCACTGTGGTACCAAGTGTTATGACAAACAGAGCATAGATGGTGAAAAGGTAGAAGCTGTGAGGAAGAACACGATTGAGAATACAGGAAACTTGAGCAGTTTATAAATAGCGGTAAGTGTAGTTCGATGAAAAGTATCAAAATGATGGAAGACATATATACAAGTGTTGAGTTGTTACAAGTCGGAGTCGTTGGGTCGATCGTTGAGGGACGCTTGTGGAGTTGCATCGTGAGTGGTTGGATTCAAGCAGCTCCGCCGAGAAGTAGGGGGGATTTGAGGATTGACGGCGAAGATGCGAGATGCATCTTTATAAATCTAGATATATCTTGATGCATCAAGATGTTGAACAAAAGGTCGTGACAATTTTGTCTTGGATTCTTAAGAGTGGTCGAAGTTGTCAGAAGATGTAAAAAGGTTTGTTGGAGGGCGGAGGCTGTTGGCCGATTTTCCCTTGACCGTCAGAGTGAAAATCGAGGTCTCAACTCACGGTGGGCTATTGATGTAATGAAGGAAATGCTCTCTCAAAAAGATTAGGAACTCGTGTTAGTCTGGTACATAACACCCGCGGGGTACAGCGTGTCCATACACAATACCCAAAAACCTAGGGTATTCCAGGTTTTCACGTACTCTATCTAAGCATTGGGTAATCCACATGTTTTTTTTTTTCATTGGGGTTAGTGTTTTTTTTTGTGGAAAGTCCTTTACTCTAAGTAGAAAAGCAGACAACAATCATGTGTCGGCTTTGTAATGCTTGGTTGTTTGTTGTTGAAAATGTGCCCACCTCCCCAATCTAGTTTGTCGTTTGGTGTCAGTTTGTTGCTTCAGATAGGAAGGCATCATTTACTTCATCATGTGTGTACACTCCCTTCTACACGATGACAAAAGAATGTATTGCAGAAAATTTTTCATTGAGAGATGACACTGAAGTCGTAAATGGACACAAATGGAAAATGACCATGTACCCAACGGGGTCCCTCATGACACACACTCTGGATGCGAGGCGTCCTGAGATCAAATTTTCAAACTGCAAAGCTTCTTGTGATGGAAAACTTTAACCCAAGGCGAATGGAAAAAATCTGCAACACGGGGCGGATAGCGCTTTTTGATTTCCAAAATAGGGTACCTTGTAACTCTACCAGATAATTTATCTTGCGGGTCACGATATGTTGTAGGACATGTTTTGTTTTGTGCTCACCACACGTTTTCCCCTCTGTTCATATGATTTCTTTTAAAAGATGTTGTAGGTGCACTATATTGTTCCAAGGGCTTTCTGTCAGCGTAGACGTGAGCCCGAAGCCAATGGTCTTGTAACGGTTGGCGCCGCAACGGCACCTCTCGCATCGCATTCTGTGCTTCGATTACACTGTCCCATGTAATGGGACGATGAATTGCGTTGCACATGTTTGTTCGCTATGGATGCGCAAATCCCTCAATGCTCTGTAGTGCGTTTTGCAATAATCCGATGTGCTGCAAGAATCCACTGTCGACTACGGCAGCTGCTTTCACACATCGTCCTTGACATCCTCCGTCGTTTAATAACACAAATCTTCAGATGCCCCATCCACAATGGAGAACATGGCAGGCTACCATGGCTGACGGAAATCAGCCTTGGGCATCCTCTGCAAATCTATAGTATGACGCACGTAATGCGCAAGACATGGGATTATGTTGTGCATGAACTCTGTCGTTGCACATCGTTCATGGATGCGCATCGATGTGTTGAGGAAAAGATGTTTATATGGTTGTAATGTGTGTGTCATTCGATATTAGTGCATGAATGCACTGAGCATTTCCAATCTGGAGAAGCAACCATGCTTTGACAGATTTTTTCAAAAGTCAATAGCCTCGCTCCAACAGTCATCAGACAAGCCAACGCGGCAGATCCTTCATTTAGTGTATGGAGAGGGAGACGGGACTACATGCCATGGTTAGCATACTTTTTTGGAGTGATAGATTGCACGCATGTTGCAGTGGTTCCGCGTCACTTACAAAGGGGTGCGTTTGTTGACAGACATCTACAAATTTTACACAATGTGTTGGCTACATGCGATGCTGATTTGAAGTTTACATACATCACTACCGGGTGGGTGGGATCAGCACATGAAAGTAATATACTTCAGTGAGTCCTTGCGTCGGGGGCTGCAAATTCTACCCGACACTTTTCTATTGGAAAATTCCGGGTTTCTAGAGGGATATGGATTATTGAAGCCTTATGGACGCTGTCACTATCACTTCAATTGTGTGTGGCAATGGTGCAAGTGAGACACAGTATGTGGAGGAACTGTTTAACAGGAGACATGCTTACACTTGCTTCATGATCGAGTGGGCTTTTTGTGTTTTGAAACAATTATCTAAAATTTAAAGTTTTTTGAGAAATTCCACACTATAACATGCAGTTCCAGCCACATATTATCCTTTCCTGCTTCATCATGTACAACATGATAATTACATGCCAACAACATGACAAAGATGATGACTACATTGTCCATACCAACATCCTTCCTATTCCAGCAAATCCAAGACCGCAGGCACGACATGACTCAAAGCAAAATGGGGATCTGATGATGCGGACCATGAGAGATAACATTGCAAATGCTGTGTGGGATGATGACATCATTTGGAGGAATGAGGTAGACACCGCACAGAGTGCAAGTACAAATGAAATTCAGCACTGGCACAAATCATTACATATTCTTATTCTCCTTAACATATTCCCCATTCAACGATTCAGATGCAACCAAACCTAGTTGTCAGGCCCCAGGATACAAGAAAACATGTGCAGTCACATTGCTACAAGTTGCACGTCCATCGGCTTGGTGATGCGTGGTTTCACCACAGAAGCTTCCAACTGGCTTTGAACTGTGTAAAATTGACTGCATTACAGCAGCTCTTAGTTCACCCTGGGAGTGCACAAAATCCTCATAAACAAGCATGTCCTTCTTCATGGTACGTAGAAGAACTACCCTACTGCTCTTGGATTTCAACAAATGGAGAATTGCGAATTGTGAAATCTTTGAATTAGACAAGATTTTTGAGGTTTGAATTACATTGGTAGTCCTTAATGGTCGAATATTCATCAAATGGTACCTTGATTTCAACGTTTTATGCGGAGAAAAACACCATTGAAGCTTGAAACCCCTTAGCCTCTTGGATAGAATTCGAGTTCAATTTTTCATATGGCATGTAGAATTCATTGAACGAAAAAATGTATCACATTCAATCAACTAAAAAAACAATTAATATCAAAATCCACGAGCAATAGGGTAGCTTGCATTCCAGATTCCTCTCTCTCTCTCTCTCTCTCTCTCTCTCTCTCTCTCTTTGTTTGGCTGAGATTTTGCCTCGGTGGTGGTTAACCCTTGCTCACATCTCACGATGGAAATTTTCAGGGAATTGAATACCCTGCATTCCACTTGACTTAATTCACATCGGGGTTGGTGCCCAAGNCTCTCTCTCTCTCTCTCTCTCTCTCTCTCTCTCTTTGTTTGGCTGAGATTTTGCCTCGGTGGTGGTTAACCCTTGCTCACATCTCACGATGGAAATTTTCAGGGAATTGAATACCCTGCATTCCACTTGACTTAATTCACATCGGGGTTGGTGCCCAAGGAACTCTGTTCCTTGGGGTATGTGGGAGTCAGGCCCCCGGCCTTGACCCACTAACGTCCACCATCGAAGGTAGTTCCAACCAACGGTCGTGACTCACGATGCCAGTGTCATGTCTGTTGTTTTGTCAATGATGGTCACTACTTGTCCGGAAGTGGTACGTGACTCATCATCCTTGATAACAAACTCATCCATTGCAGCAGCTTAATTCATCTTTTTCTCATTCTCCAATTTTCTTTCCAGTCTATTCTTGTGCTTCACTCCCTTGGATGGATCCTTAACTTCCATGCACTTGTCATCAAACGTGGCTACCTCGTTAGAAGTTCCAACTGCATCATCACGTGCTTTGTCCAAGATCCACAACTTTGTTGCCATGTCGTACCATGGAAAGCACTTACCCACCAGCTTTGCCTGTTTGGGATGAGTCTTCTTGATGTCCATCCATGCAACATTGGATAGCTCTAGCCACCATGTCCTCTGGTTGAGTGGTCCGCCACTCTGTCCAGTGATTGCGTAGACCAAATTCTACATGTTGATGAGGTTGTTCATGTGCAGGAAAATCTGCGTCGGCATCAGGTCTTCCTCGAGTCCAAAAGTAGAGGTCAACTTGGGACAAATGTGATCATAGAGCTTAGTGAGAAATCTACTCAAGTTGCAGAATTCGGGGGTGTAGTCAAGGGCGGTGCTCAGAAGGAAGGTATTGTGGTCTGAGTTCCAGAAGCTCTTCTGCAGAGTAATAGGCATAAAACGATCTTTATGAGCGTGAGAGGAGGACACAAGAGCCTCAAAAGCCACAAGATCCTCCTGTGTCCTCCGTGCATGCCGGTGCAGGCACGGGATGCACTGTAGACAGTACAGGCTTGGTAACGACTACATCTGGCACTTGTGGTGGTGGTGGAAAAAATCCGGGCATTGGCGCGATGCCTCTGCAGTATTATGATCGTCAAAAGGGACGATAGGGAATTTGTCATTTCTAATGAGCAGCTACTTGTTGTAAGCACTGTCCGAGCCATCGCTGTACACAGGGGGCGGCCGCTCATCCTCCCAACGGTGAGGTACGTGAAAGCGAGTGGAGTAGCTATTGTGGGCTTGGTCGGTGAGTTTTGCAGGAAAAGATGCTGCAGGAGAGTTGAAGGGCTGTGGATGACCCTATGCAGAAGAGTCATTTGACGTTACAGATTCCAAATGTTGGTCGCCAACAGGCGTACACGTGGGGTCCATGGCGACGAGGGTGAGCATACTGCTGTTGTGATAAGGGAGGTAAATCACAAAAAATTGGATGGACATCGCTCGCAAAAAGTGAAGGTCGAAGCTCTTGCATGCGCGTTGATGGTGCTGAGACGCACGCGCTTCGAGCGAGTGACCTCGTTTTCCAGTTTGAATACAAGTATCCAAAAAACCTGCAGATTCAAACGATAAAATGAAGTGCATATGCACCCTTGGATGTTTGTGACATCACTCATTCTGGAAATTTGAAAAAACTCACCACATTTATCGGTACATCATAGTAGCCACAAAACATTATTGTCATGTACTTCCCGGTGACACAAGGAAATATGAACTATCATAACGAAAAATAGGTTCAGCAAGCCCTCTACAACAACAATGGTGGAACCATGATGACCAAACCTCGAGCACAGGAAACAAGCCATACACTTGGGTCTGGTTTAACATCCAAACCACCTTCTGCTCAGTATACTTCATGATGAATTGTTCATAGAACGCGGCATAGGACACTGTAGATGCAACACATTCGTTCCGCAAAGGCTATTGGCTGTGGCCGGAATCTTCAGAAAGATGCAACTTTAGCAGGCTCTTAAAACTAGCACTAAAAATGGCACCTCCCTTTCAAAAACTTGCAAAACTCCCCCTTCTCCCTTGTTGCACCAAGCAGAACGTGGGTGGTTCACAGGGATGACATGCAGAATAGTAGATGATCTGAGGAACTGGGGAAAATGGATAACTTGTATGAAGATGTGTGTTTGCTTTGGTAATAAGTGTCAAACAAGTGGAACGCAAATACTAAATGATGAGAATCATGTTTGATTGGTCCCCGGTGTTCCATTCCTGGAGGGTGACCAACTAAAAAATGGGCCATGATTGTAAGCATGAAAATGCCTACTCGCATTTCTTAGGGACTCGTGTACGTCAGAGACGTAACAATTCTCTTCCTTTTAGCCCTGATGTCTCGGCGCGTAAGCAAAAGCAAGTATGTGATGGCAGTAGTAGTCGTCAATTAGGTGATCAACGTCTCCAATGTTGTTGTAGGGCTCCCAGCTATTGTGCGCGTTGTTGTAGCCATGTTACTTGACCAGACACTCCATCATTCTCTAAGGTGTTGATGTCCAAGGCTGTCTTCAATCACAAACTACGTATCCCCATCCACTTCAATAGGAGTTGGAGGTGCAACATCTCTCCTGAGGAAGTTCTTATTGAGTTCTCGGAAGTGCTTGAGCTTGCTCATGCAGAAGACAGGGTGAATCGCCATGTTGTCAGGTAGGCAAATCCTACCGCTGACAAGGCTTTGCATTTGCTCGATCTCATATAGTCCCAACTACCAAGGTTTGAGCTTTACAAAGACCTGTCCTCCAAGTCTGATGTTCGGGAGCTGAGCAGGACGTGATTGCCAGCGCTAAACACGTTATCACTGCGATGTCAGTCCATTCCTCGATTCATGGCTGCTTATGTCTTTGCAAGGGTTTGTTACTTTTCCTCATAAGTGCTGGAGGAACCCTGTCGGTGAGTTTTGACAGTGGGGATATTGCTTTGACTTTAAATTCAAGTCAGTGTGGCACGAAGTTTGCCGTAAGATACTTCAAGCATAATTTTTTTACTGTGGTGGAAACTGCGAATTTGTATGCCAGTTCCGCAGTCGGCAGTTTAGCTACTCAATCAGTGTCATGCGGCTTGCATAGTATGCAAAGAAGTTGTTCAAGCGTCTGATTGGTTTGATTGGTTTTCCCATTGGTTTATGGATGGAACGCTGTTGATAGCTGAATCCGACTGCAAAAACGAGTCATTTTTTCATTCAAGAAGTGGCTCCTGAAATTGCCGTCTTGATCGCTGATGATGGTGGGACATCGTGTAGCCATATGATCTGGTTGGTAAACATACACGCTGTACCTTCTGCAGTGACGTTGGTCGTTTTTGGGATAAAGTGCAAAATCTATGAAAATCTTTCCACCACTACAAGGATGGCGTCAAAGCCCTCGAGAATGGCAGGTAACTCTATTATGAATTCCATGATGATTTTGATCCACAGTTCTGTTGGACCTGGGAGGGGTTGGCGTTGTCCTGGTGGCCGAAAAAAATCACGTAAGAAAATCACGTCTTGGTGCAACTTGGTTTTTGCCTTTCACAGATGTCGCACAATTTTCAGAAGGCTGTCACGTCGGCTTGCAACTTTTTCCACCAGTATTACTTCACCAGCTTCTTGAGCATCTTGTTCTCGCCGAAGTGTCCATGTGGACCAATTTTGTGGTATTCCTCCAATAGCATCAGCCGAAGTTCTTTGTCCGGTGGCATTACGACTTAACAAGTAAGTCCCTGTCACCAGTAGTGGTCGTCAAACCAGAACTTGGTCTCGTCATATCCGCCAAGCTCCTCGTAGTCCTTCGCAAACATCCTCACAATGTACGGGTATTTTTTGAAAATCAGTGTTTTCATCTTGGCCATCAGGTCTGGTTGACGACTCAGAGCATCCGTTGGATTTGTTTTTCCAAGTTGGTACTCAATTTTGTAGTTAAAGTTGGAGTCGAGGAAATCCATTAATGCAAGAGCTAAGAGCTGGCAGAGTTTTGAGATGTTTCAGTGAATGATGATCAATGCAAAACGATGCATCACTGGCATTCCAAGTAGCGCAGCCACGTTTTGAATGCGTGCACAACTGGGAGAATACTTGTTTCTTGCACTGCATAGTTGAGTTCTGGTTGGCGTAGTTTTTGGGACATGTACGTCACTGGTTGTTTTCCACTAATGTTGCCTTAGAGGAGAATGGCTTTGATTTCTTGATTGAACATGTCAGTGGTCATGACGTAGTCCACCGTTTGATCTGCCACTTGTAAGGCTGGCGCAAGTGTCAAAGCATTTCACAAAGAGTTGAAAACTTCTTATTTGTTGTCCCCCTAATGCCACTTGGTGGTTTTATGGCATTAAAACCAGGGCGTAATTAAGGGTGCACGCCAAAACACCGGAACCGCAAGCCAGAATTGTGTTTCCAGTCATAGTACCAAAACCGCGGATCCTGTCCCTTGCCCGGACCTGAACCGCGGTGCCGATTTGCGATCTTACAACCATGACGGAACTGTGAATTGCTACGTTTGTTGAGAGGGGGGGGGGGGGGGGGGGGGGGG
>SZWC01007436.1:37537-52956 GCA_023375785.1 Penium margaritaceum
GGGGGGGGGGGGGGGAGGGGGTGGAAATAGCCATCACTTCCGGTTCAAGCTCTGTTGAAATCATGTGGACATACCCTGCCACCCCTCCTCCCACGCTGCATGCCCACTGGAAAACAATACATCTTATCACCACGTGGATGGGATGGGAGCCTCCTCCGCCGCCGCTGAACAAACACACATTTTGAGTCTACATGCGTGCACGCAGCATGCACTGTTTTTGCCAGATGGCAAAATGCATAGTGGGAGGCTCCTCCGCTGCCGCATAATGCACGTCACCTTGGATGCACTGGCACTGCCAGCACATGTCTAAGGAATCATCGGAGCCTCCTCTAATGATTCCTTGGATGCATTGCAAGTCTGGCAGTGCATACCACACCATGGTGCCATTTAGATCAGCCTCTAGACAGCCATCAATTGCGCTGCACGATTGACGGCCAGTTGATGTGTCCAGCCTACGGATATGGATGCAGACAGTCTGAGGAGACTCCGCACACCTTGATTGTCTAAGGTGTGCGGAGCCTCCAAATAGTCCAAGGGACGCGGATGCAGGCATTTTCTTTGGTGCTGAGCTGAATTCAATTTCATCCGCAGATTCGTGCTGAGGGACTGTCCGTTTTTCCCGCTCACCAAGCGGAAAAAACGGGCGCGGTGATGCTCGGCACAACCCTCCTTAACACTTTGCCGCAGTTCCATATGGTTTCCTCACTTTGGCTCTCTTGATCACTGCTCGCGATGGGGAGTCAGCCATCACCATCGACGGGGGCCTACCCGGGCACTCCACTCTCCTCCTTGTCCTCAGGCTCCTCTCTTGCTACTCATGTCACCGTCTGAGGGGCAACAACGCCCAACTCTGTCAAACCAGATAATGCCCGCAAGAAGTGGCCAAGCATGATATGGCAGGTGTTCAAATACATCGTCATCGATGGTGAGCCCCGTGTGGCCTGCGCCCTATGTCCATGCAAGAAGGGAAGTCTGAAGGGCACATATGCCATGAATCAGAATGCAACAAGCGGCATGTGGAAGTACCTCAGGAAGGACCACAACAAGAGGTGGAAGCAGCTAAAGACGCAGGAGTCAGCACAGAATCTTATGACCACAACTGCTGCTGCCATGACAACGGCAAACATTGTGGATGGGTCCAACTCTGTAGTGGCCAGGTCATGTGCTGGTGTGGGCATTGTTTTCAATCTGAAGTACTTCCTGAGCCTAATGTGGAAGCACGTGATTGAAAAGCATGTTTCCTTTCTGTCCATGGAGCTAAGATGATTGAGGCTTGCATCCTTTCACTGCAATCCTCTTGTTTTCACTGCCTGGCGGTATGGCCATTGCACGCCTCATTCAAGTTGGTGCAGCCGTCATCCACGAGTGCCTCACCAAACTGGTAGCTGGGGTGGAGATCAGTGTGTCGTTCACCACCAATGGGTGGCAGTCTGACGCCAACGTGAAGTTTCTGGGTGTCACTGTGCACTGGATATCAAGCTGGGAGATGGAGAGCATATGTCTTGCTTTCCTAACTCTCAGTGAGTGCAACCATGGACAACGTGTTAAAACTGTTTTCAGAAGCACTGCGGGAGTGGGGGCTGTGGGGGAAACTGTTCTGCCTCACTGTGGACAATGACACAGTTAATGACTCGATGTTTGAAGATTTCCTCGTGCTGCAAAATGACAAATTTGACAAGCAGGGACACATCTGGTGCATGGGTCATGCCATGAACCTTCCAGTCCAGGATTTTCTGGACAAGAGTTGTTTGCAGGAACACCTTCGGACATCACGCAACATCTGCACTTCTGTTACGCGCAGTGCAAAGCGGGAGACATATTTAGATGCCTCGTGTGCAGTATCTACAGCACTACGTGGACGTGCCAACAAGATGGAATAGCACCCTGGACATTTGCACCAGGGTGGTGCAAATCAAGGGCGAGCTTGAGCTGTGGCTGACAGCCAAGGCGCCGTAGCTGAAGCCGTGCGGCAACGGATGAGAGCTGCTCGGCCTGGTGACCGCAATCCTGAAGCCATTAAAGGGTTTCACAGAGGATGTGAGCAGGCAGCAGTACCCAACACTCTCTCTGGTCATTCTGTTCTTCTCCGTCATCCTGGCAAAGATGCATCAGTGGCAGGTGAAGGTGAGTGTAGTGCAGAAGAAGACGCAGCTGCGGAAAGAGTTGGATGCAACAGAACGCCTCCTGGTGGAGATCAAGCCTAGCTTCAAGGCAGTGGTGGAAAAGGTGAGAAGACATGATATGCCTTGCATGTGCAGATTGTGCAGGTTCAGATTGTGCAGGTACAGATTGTGCAGGTTCAGATTGTTCAGGTGCAGATTCTGCAGGAGTAGATGGTACAGGTGCATATTGTGCAGGTGCAGATTGTGCAGGTGGAGATGTAAAACTGATGATGCGTGGGTGGATGGTGCTGTTTAAGGTGGAGAAGTACGTGCGCAAGTTGACTGTGTGACATGTGGTGGCAACCGCAATCGACCCTCACTTTTGGTCCCGCCAATTCGACAGACTGCACAAGTTGATGGGAATTTGAAACACAGTGGAGCTGGAAGTAAAGATCATTGAGGACCTGAATCTGTACAACATGCGAGTGCAGGAGCGCCGTCAGGCCAAAGTGGCAGAAGCCACAGCAGCTGCTAAAGCAGCCAGTGAGGCTGCCGCCGCAGCTGCACCGAACATAGAGGGTGATGCTGACGCTGGTGAAGGAAGTGCTGCAGTCGCAAGTGCTGTGAGTAAGGCAGGTGCATCTGCTGCGGGCTCGGGGAACGCATTGTCGGGCCCAACAGCAGCAACAAAGAAGGGCAGGCAAATGAGAAAGAAGAAATTGATGGTGAAAGCTGCACTCAAAGATGCAATGGAGGAGCTCTTTGATGAGGCTGAACCTACTCCGGTGCAGTAGGAGCCAGATTCCTTGGAAATGGAGGTCAAGGAGTGGAAGAAGGACGCTCGTCTTGGTTGTTCCGCTAATGTCTTGCACTACGTCCATGACAATGTTGTCAAATTTCCCACGTTTGCATTGGCCGTGCTTGACTTGCTTGCAGTGCTGGCCACGAGCACGCCGAGTGAGCGTATGTTCAGCCTTGGGGGTCATGTTGTGACAGATATTCTCCATTCTCTCAAAGACATGACTGTGCAGGACATTGTCACTCTGAAAATCTGGATCAACGATCCAGTGCCTGCTGATTTCCCTGTGTCCCCAGATAGAACAGTTGCACCTGAGTTGTATGAGGTTGAAAACGCTGAGAAGCCAAAGCGGCAGGCAGCACGGCACAGAGCGGTGCGGAATCTGACTACACCGGCACTGCCAGCAGCAGATGGTAGCAGCAGTGACGACGAGGAGGGAGATGATGGTGGTGGAGAGGCTACTGAGGACAATGAAGAAGACGATGAAGATGACAAAGACGATGGCAATGTAGATGCTGCAGTAGATGCCTTCAGGAATTTCAGTCTGAACGATGATGACAATGTCGTCAATACATCATAGAGGATGACTAGGATAGCTTAGTGTCAACTGCATTCTCTGTTGACATACTCTTGACTTTCGTAGGGTGGCACATGGATAATGGGGTTGGGGGGGGGGGAGTAGCGGGTTCACGATGACCCCGCTCCACAAGAAAATCTTGAATGGTCAATCCCTTTCCTGTGTCTCTACGTATGTACACTAAACATTTCATTCAATAATATTGTTCACTTGCTTCTTTAACATTCCTGATCGTTCCATTTCAGCATTGCAAACATGCCAATCATAGTTAAATCAGAGGTGCAGAAGTTCATACACATAGGTAATGTGTAGTTGTAAGCAGGATTACATTGTAGTATGCTATATAAGATGCTTGTGTACACAGATGTGTACACACACAACGCATACCTTTGGTACATTGAGTGTTCACTGTACACAGAAGTTCAGTGTGGCAAGCCTGCAGTGGACATAGAAAAGGAAAAAGTACACTAGGAAAAAGCATTATACACACGTTGAGTATGGTATGTATAATTAGTTATTCACATGTTGTGAACACTGGGACTACATGTACAAAAATTGTGCAAAAAATATGCAAATTTGTTTTGAAACCGCGAGTTTACCAACATAAGAGCCGTGAGTCTACTCAAGTCAAACGGCAAATCCACAAAGCACGGAACCGTGAACACAAGAATACCGGCACTGTGAACTAGCATGAGAATGAACCGTAATTCTTAGATGAAAGAAACCGTGAGTCTAATATGTCAAGAACCACGAGTCCGTAGAGCTGCGGTTCCGGTACTTGATCCTCGGTTCTCGCGGCAAGAGGATGTGAGACTCGTAGTGCCAGCTCTTTTATTGAAACCGCGGTTCCGGCATGGCATGCACCCTTAGGTGTAATCCTTTGCAAATGGATAACTTTAGTTGGAGAAGCCCAAAAACACCTGTACATCCTGGGAATATGTCGACATCAACCAATCACTAACTGTCTCAACCATTTCCTGGTCCATGGTAATGTTTCTGCTGCCGATCATGTGGTCCAAAAACTCAATTGAACAGAAAACAAAGTTACATTTTCAGAGTTTTATGTAGAATTCATCTCTTTGTAAAATCTTGAGAACTTGCAAAGATGTACATTGTGCTCCTTCGGGGTGCAACTGTACATGAGGATGTTTTCAAGATACATGACAATGAAGCCATCAAGGTACGTCCCAGAAGTATTGTTCATCTTTGTCATGAATACTGTGAGGGAGTTTGTGGGTCCAAACGTCATAACCGTGAAGTTAAAGTGCGCGTACCTGGTGCAGAACATTATGTTCTCACTAACCTCATTTGAAATGTGGATCTGATGATAGCTGTTGTGTAAATCCGTTTTGGTGAATACTTGGACCCCGCGAAGTTGGTCAAAAAGTTCACCTACTCGGGGGAGATGGTAGATATCTTGATTTCTTTTTTTTTACACTCATTAGTCCACGCACATCCACATCTCTCTTTTTTTTTTTTTAGCGAAAAGAATTGGTGTCGTGGAGGGAGACATGGACGGTCTAATGAACTTGTGAACGAGCATCATGTTGAGATGATTGTTGAGTTTGGTCAGCTTGTTATTGATCATCCGATATGTCTCCTTCAACTTTGGTTTGCTCTCTGGTTTTATGTCTATCAGGTAATGGAGGTTCCCATGTGGAGCTAGCTCTTGGGGGCGTTTTTCATGAAAGTGGACCTTTGACCTCCTTGATGAGTGGTGCAAACTCCCTAAAAATGGCTACAAACTTGTCAAGTGTCGAGGCCGATATGGACGTCCCTTCTCCTGTGATTTTTCCTCCTTCCCTGTCTCTATGTGGACTAGTCACGCTTGGGCTCCACGTTGCAGACATCTCTTGGACACGTCCAAAGATATCAGCTGGCATTTTATGGCTGCTGCAACTTCCACCTTTGCTGCTTCCCGTAACAGCCGCTGTGTCCTGGGTTGCTGGATCAAAGGCAGATTTGTTTTTTTGCCATTAATGGTGACAGACAAATCCCCTGCTTGAATCCACCTACGGATCGTCTTGGTACACAAAGTCTTGCCCGAGGATGATTCTGTGGTTGCTCATTGGGCAAGTTCTTCACAATATTAGATTGTTTTGATGTCCAGGTTGCAGTGAGAGAGGTTTGATGGTTTTCCCTCCAAAGTCCCCTGATTTGGTATACAAACCCAGCTTCTGAACCATGTCCTTGCTTGAATAACTATGAGAATCTCCTCCATGTAGTTGTACTGACTCTAACAACCCCTCGGTTGCACTGATAGCAGTGTTGTCGGTTGGTGGTCCTCGTACCCATCATCAAACTTTGCAATCTCAGGAACCCTTGTTGGTGGCCATGCGAGCCACTCAGATGGGATATTGGTCGAAGAAAAATTTTCCAATCGGATAGGATTATTGTTCTCTGCGCCTGCCCTTTGCCATTTCCCGACTCTCCTTTTTGCCTGCTGATGCCATTTCTGACAATCGCACGCGATATGGCCCGGTTTCCCTCAACTCCGACAGAGCCATTGATCACGTTAATTGACGGCATCAATATCCATCAAAGATGAGGTTTCTATTGACTGCAAATTCCTTGTTTCATGATAAAAAATGCGACTTTGGGGTCACCAGCTGTTGGATTCCTACATCCGATCATTGTAGACAGTGACACATCATTTTGATGTGATCGGCAACTAAAATCTTTTACATAAGGTTGTCCTACATGCCAAAAATGGTAACTGCTTACCGGATACCTCACTTGAGGCTGTTCATTTAGTAGAACAAAGCTCATCGGAGGTGAGGTCATTGCCAATGATCAGTGACCTCGCCTCCGATGATGATTTATGAAATCACCACGTGTACTCCATCACACAATACTGCTCATGCAAGTGTTGAATCATGTACCATACGTCAGATTTCTCATTCATCTTTCCAAAGCCGGCCAAAGTGGCTCGCGCAAATTCATTCCATTTCTTTGGTAGAGTAATCCCATCTCAGATTCACCTGCTTTAGAAGTAGAATGCATGCGGTGGATGATGTGAGAGTGGTAGCATGAGCCGTCGATCTAGCTCTACCTGTCTCTTATGGTCGTTGGATGGTCTTTAGATCAGACCACAGAGTTAAAGACGTATCACACAAAAGCAAGACCGTGAGGTGAATCCCTTTCTAAATTTTTACCCCAGAAGTGGTGAAGTAAATCTCCAGACTCTTCAGCCACATCCTGACCATCGGTACTTCAGATTTTCAGGATCAAATTGCTCAGGGAGTATCAGGCAAATGTGGGGTTCACTCAAAAGTTGAATGCTTTCTCGGTGAGTACTGCCTCACATGCATGGGAATCTTGAAGCTCATCCTTGCCACATTGAGTTGTTGGAGTACAAGGGCATAGAGGCACTTGAGTTACAACAATTTCTGGTAGATATATTTTTTTATACAAACTTGTTGATTGGTGTCTCCCATCACACCAGGTTTTGTCCCAGCGTGCAACGATGGGGGCGGATGGTTCGCGGAGCCTAAGGGGTGATTAACCAAGTCGACCATTGTCGCTACTTAACTTTTCTTTGGAGCATCAATGTCTTTGACCTACTGGTCCTCCATCACCAGAGTCTTTTCCGGTTACTACTCCTTGGAGTTGGATGCGCTCACTCCAGTCACAGTTGTTGTCTCAAAGTCTACGAACTTCTGAAAGGTGGAGCTGCGATGAGGACTCATGCAAGGTTGTTGCTTGGTAGTGAATTCATTGGCTGTCCCTCCAGTGCCACTGCCCTCTGATACAAATTGTTTTGTCAAGCAAAACGTGGGTGGTTTGCAAGAATGAGGTGTGGATTAGACAATTTGAGGAACTGGGACAAAGGGATGATCTGCATTAAGCAGATAGTGTACTTTGGTGAAACATGTCGAACAAGTCGAACGCATACATACTACAACAAGAATCACAATGAGGTATATGTTGGGTCCTCGGCATTCGAGCCGAGTGCTGCGTGCAAGGCCACACCGTGACTGGTAACTTCAAGAAGCTCCACCGAGAATTCGGGGGGATTTGAGAACATCGAGGCACAGTTTTACAAAATTCCAACACCGTCAAGAAGTTGACTGGACAGTACCAAAACATCAAAGCAGTTTGTGAATCTTCTGATGACTATTTTGCCAAGTGGTAAAACTTGTCCAAACCTTCCAGAACGGAACACCAAGGTTGCCGCAGGTTGCCAAAATACCTGATGGAAACTGGGGCAGCCCTCAGGGAGGTGATCAGGCTCACTAAGAGCCGCCTAGGCAGGACCAACTGTTTGTGAGAGGGAGTTGCGGGTTGCACAGAAAGAAATTACGGAAGCAATTGTAGGTTTGAAAAGGATGAGAATGTCTGAATCAACTCTTGAGTGAGAAATTAAATTGTCACAGCTTTCTAACAAGCCCTTATATGCCTCATTTGGCCTAGGGAGCACTAAGATACACTCTTTCAAAGTCTACCCTCTAGCACACTATCCTAGCCTAGCAGGATGAGCGGCAGTCACCTTGTCACACAAGAGAATTATGTCTCACACCACTTGGACGACCAACAATCATTTTCTGCACCTTCCCTGAAGTCTCTTGGAGGTCCTCCAGCCACCTTTTCTCCTTGAAGTCAGCTCTCAGCCGTCCTGGCCAATAATCCTGCCGCCTTTTGAGCTCAAAGTGCTCAGGTCGTCACTTGAACCCGACCCATGATCTCCAAACTTTGGAAATCCATATCTCACTCAAACGGACTCCGAATTGAGTTCCGTAAAGTGCTACATAACCTGTGAAACATCCTCTATGTAACTATTATGCCAGATTATTTTTATCGAGCAACCTATTTTTGTCACTTTCTGGCACTCTCATATCCATCATTCTCCCACTTTGCGAGAATAAAAATCACACAAGTCCGCACTGTCCCCTCAGCTGCTGCAAGCGGTGCGCTGCCAGCAGCTTGGTCAGAAATTTTTCCAGCATGCTTGAAGGGCAGAACTTGATCTGCACCACCTGCTTTGCCACGAGCTCGCGGATGAAGTGGTACTGCAGGTCGATGTGCTTGGTGGGGGCGTGAAACTTGGGGTTCTTTGTCAGAGCAATGGCACTTATGTTGTCACAGTAGATGGTGGTGGCTGTGGTCTGCTGCTGTCCAAGGCTTGCTAGCAGCTCATGCAGCCACACGGCTTCCTTTGCTGCTTCACTCAGGGCGATGTACTCTGCTTCGGGGGAGGAGAGGGCAACGCACTCTTGCTTCTTGCTCCTCCAGCTGATTGCACCTCCCCAGAGCACAAACACAAACCCACAGGTCGACCTCCTTGTGTCCACGTCACCTCCCCAATTTGCCTCACTGTAGCCGATGAAGATGGGGCTGTTGTTGCCATTGAAGGTGAGGCAAAGGCTGCTGCTGATGTCCAGGTAGCGCAACACCCGCTTAACCGCCTCCCAATGCGGCACGCCCGGATTCGCGCAAAACTTGCTGAGAACTCCCACTGCTTGGTTTATTTCGAAGCGCGTGCTGACTGTTGCGTACATGAGGCTACCAACTGTTGCTTGGTACGGCACTGCTTCCATGCTGCTGCTCTCTTGCCTGCCGTGGGGAGTCTGTGTCATGCTCAGCTTTGCTCCCACCTCCACTGGTGTAGCGGCTATGCGTGCTCCTACAATGTTGAAGCGCTTAACGACGTCGCTCACGTACGTGCTCTGCGACAGCTCAAAAGTCTGCAGCTGCTGGTCACGGTTGATCTGAAGGCCAAGGTAGTAACCAAGCTCTCCCATGTCCTTCATGTCAAACCTGGCAGCAAGGGACTGCTTCACATTGTCTAAAAGAGACTTGGAGTCAAATGCAATGAGCAGATCATCAACATAGAGCAAGATGATGATCTGTCTAGCCTCTTGTGTGCGCCCATAGACAGCATGGTCTGCTTCCCTAGCTGTGCATCCATCTTGTGGTACCATGCTCGTGGGGCTTGCTTCAGGCCGTAGAGGGCCTTCACAAGCTTGCAGACCAAATCCTCCTTTCCCTCCACCACATACCCCTCCGGCTGCTCCATCTACACATCCTCCTTGAGGTCACTATTCAGAAATGCACAAGTCACATCCATTTGGTGCACCTCCCAGTTCATAGCAGCAGTAAGTGCCAAGATCGCTTGGATGGATGGAGAGTTTGCGACAGGTGAAAATGTCTCATTGTAATCCACACTCTCAGTCTGCGCATACCCCTTTGCAACCAACAGTGCTTTGTACTTGAGCACCTTACCATCCGTACCACACTTGCGCCTGAAGATCCACCAGCATCCGATCACCTGGCTGCCACGTGGAGCTTCCTCGAGGATCTAGGTGCCGATCTTCATGAGCGCACCATACTCCTCGTCTGCTGCGGCATGCCAATCTTCCGCCTTGGTGCTACGCATGGCTTCAGCAAATGTGGCTGGGTCATTGGTGACTGTGAGGAAGAGAAGCTTGAGATCAGACGACTCCGTTGGTGGTGGAACAGTGCACAGGTTCACCAGCTCCTCCAACAGCCTCTGTTTGCTTGCGAGGCGTTCGGATTGCCTCAACGGCTCCCCACTGTCCTTTGCACCTTTGTTGATGCGTGCAGACCATCGTGGTAGCTGTTGTACGTTGTTTTGTTGCTCCTCCTCATCAGATTTGGCTGCTGGCTCCTTCTCCTTCTCAGCTCCCTCCACCTCCTTGTCGTTACTACTGTCACCGCTATCTCCCGCACCGTCCTCTTCTGCTACCGAAACTTCTCCCACTTCAGGTACAAGTGTAGGAGCAAGTGGAACAGCAGTCATTAGGCTCCAGGTCCAGCCCTTCATGTCCTCTTGAAAGACGACGTCGCGGCTGCAGATGATCTTGCAAGCAGCAAGGTTGTAGAGGCCGTATCTCATGGTGTCGTAGCCGAGGAAGGCCGCCCTCACTGACTTTGCGTCCAGCTTGTTGCGGTTGCCACCAGGCATGTGCACGAATGCGCCACACCCAAAGACTTTCAGGTGCGTCACTGTTGGCTTGCGTCCTGTCCATGCCTTGTCCGGTGTCATCAGTGACGCGGCGCGCATGGGGCTCCGGTTTTTCAGGTACACGGCAATGTTGAACGCTTTTGCCCAAAACGTTGGCGAGAGCTCCGTGTCTTTGAGCATGCTCCAAACACGTTCCATGAGTGTGCAGTTTGTACGTTCAGCCACGCCGTTCAGCTGCAGTGTTCAAGATGGGGTGACCTTGTGCCTCATCTCGCGACGCTTGAGGAAGGAACGGAAGTCGTTGGAGAGGTACTCTCCTCCACCGTCGGTGCAAAGAAACTTCAACCGCTTTCCACTCTCATTCTCTGTAGCAGCAATCCACACCTTGAAAGCATCAAAGCATTCATCCTTGCCAGCCTGGAAGGATACCCACGTCTTCCTCGACTTCTCATCAATGAACATGACAAAGTACAACTTGCTGGACAAGGACTGTGATGGCATGGGACCACACAAATCAGAGTGAACGAGTGGGAGAAGCTCAGCCGCCCCCTTCCCCTCCCCCGTGAAAGAAGCGCGAGCTTGCTTCCCTTCAATGGAACTCTCACAAGCCAATGCACCAGGCTGCTTCACCCCCTTGAGCTCCAGACCATAGACCATCTGCTGCATGGAGATGATGGCGCCAAAGCCAAGGTGACTGAGCCGGCGGTGCCATTGGCCGATGTCATGTTTTCCCTTTCTCGCCCCCAATGCTAAGTCGGCTTCCTTCTCCGATGCCACGTAGAGGCAGTAAAGACCGTCCTCCTTTTTTGCTTTTGCAAGAACATGGCCTGCACGGGCAGAGATGGTGCAGCCACCATTCTCAAAGCAAACCTGCATAACTTCGGAGATGAGAGATTAGACAGAGAGGATGTTAGCTGCCAGCCCCGGAACATGGAGCAAGCCCTTCACACGAAGTTCCATGTGCTTACCCTCAACGGAAGCACAAAACACAATCTCACCCTCCCCAACCACCATTTGCACATGATTGGCCCCCCATGTACACCCGACGAGGCTCGATGGCGGTGTAGACGACAAACCACTCCCGGTGACACGTCATGTGCCGCGTGGCTCCCGAGTCGATGATCCAGAGCAAGGCGGTGTTGTGAGAGACGTGTAGGACCCAGATGGTTGTCACGAATCCACTCTCCCAATCTACTGTGTTTGCGAAAGTTTCGGAGTTTTTTTCCGCTCCCACTCCAACTGCAAAATCCACCTTCTTCTTTCGGCATTTGCGCGCCCAATGGCCCCGCTTCCTGTAGTAGTGGCAGTTCCCTTCTTCTTCCTTCCTCCACCATTACCCCTGGTTAGTGCAGCACCACCCCCAATGACCAGGGTTGGAGATGAGAGCAATGTCCAGTCCGCTTCCGTCCTCCTCTCCCTTGCGCCGCTCCTCTTCAAATAGCAGGCTCTCCTCCACATCGTTGAGGGAGAGCTTGTTGCCACTCTGGTCCAGGGCAACAATGAGAGGAGTGTTGCTGCTAGGAAGGCCAGAGAGGATCGTAAGCATAAGCAGACGCTCCTTGACAGGATCCTCAATCACAGCAAACTGGTCAGAGAGGGACGTCACCATGTTGATATAGTCAATCATGGATCCGGACTCATTCATCTTCACGGTGTGAAAGCTACGACGCATCTCCATATTCATGAGGATTGAGTTGAAAGCATGAGTGGCATCATGCCTTTGCCAAATCTCCTTCGGCGTGAGGATGCCATGGACATGGAGTTGCTACCGTTCGGCGAGGTGGAGGTAGATGGTTGCGAGGGCGCGGTCACACTTCTTGCGGTAGGTACGGACCTCGCCAGGAGAGAGGGAGGTTTCTGCTGGTTCCTTCTCCTTCTCATCCACCTGGCTCCAGAGAACCTTCTCCATCAGCACCATCTTTATGTTGTTGCTCCAGTTGAAAAAGTTCTTGCCTTCGAAATTGGCGATGTTGACGCCGGCTACCACAGAATCGGATTTTGCCATCGTAGTGCAACGTTCAGCCCCCAAAATGACTCTCTCACACAACAGGGTACAAGGTGTTGGCATGAGGGTGAGTGTGCACCCTGGAGGGTCCCTAGCAGTGGCTGGTTCACACCACCAACTGTTTTTGGAGAGACTGAAACTGTGGAGGCAACTGGTTCCAAGGATGGCAAAATCTGGTCAGAGAGTGAGGCAATAGTTTTGGCCTCAATTGGATGGGAATTAACATTTTTTCAAGGCTCACAAGCAGTGGCATTTTATAGCCACTGATCTAAGCTTTCCAGAACACCAAAGCATGCCAGATTTGGAGCTTCCTAGCAGATTCTATGGCTTCTAGAGTGCTCCTTGGTAGGCTGTCCTTTTCCCACCTAGGAAGGCATCCCTTCCCTCCTCTAGAAGCTTCTGCCCCTTCCTAGATTCCTCAGCTTGCTTCTAGTAGGAGGGAATGTGTCCAGAAGACCAAGACACCTCTAGATACCTTATAGGACAAGTCACCCCTTCTAGAAGGTGTGCCACCTTCCTGGACCCTCACCTGGCCTTCTAGAAACTTAAAGAGGAACTCTAGAGGTTGAGCTAGCTTCCTGGCATCTATTTTCCACCTCCCTTGAGGCAGGGCAGAATTTCATCTTGTGGGACTTGAACCCGGGCCCCTACCTCTAGAGGTGGACACCATTAACCACCAAGCTACCTTGGCTTGTCTTTATGGTGTTCCTTTTTGGAGTCACTCCTGCCATGGTGAGGAGCATCATTCCAACACAAGGAATGCCTCAAGGATGAGACAAAGCCTTGTTCTAGCTCTGATACCACTGATGGAAACTGGGGCAGCCCTCAGGGAAGTGATCAGGCGCACTAAGAGCCGCCTAGGCAGGACCAACTGTTTGTGAGAGGGAGTTGTAGGTTGCACAGAAAGAAATTACGGAAGCTATTGTAGGTTTTCAGAGAAGGCAAATTTATGAATGAACTCTTGAGTGAGAAAGTGAATTGTCACAGCTTTCTAACAAGCCCTTATATGCCTCATTTGGCCTAGGGAGTACTGAGATACACTCTGTCAAAGTCTACCCTCCAGCACACTCTTCTAGCCTAGCGGGATGAGCGGCAGTCACCTTGTCACATAAGAACATTACGTCTCACACCACTTGGAAGACCA
Organism: Penium margaritaceum; assembly: GCA_023375785.1. Taxonomy (NCBI): domain Eukaryota; kingdom Viridiplantae; phylum Streptophyta; class Zygnematophyceae; order Desmidiales; family Peniaceae; genus Penium; species Penium margaritaceum. The sequence continues at coordinate 51,090 of SZWC01007436.1, forward strand.
ATAATCATTGTCTGCACCTTCCTTGAAGTCTCTTGGACATCCTCCAGCTGCCTTTTCTCCTTGAAGGCCGCTCTCAGCCGTGCTGGCCAATAATCCTGCTGCGTTTTGAGCTCAAAGTGCTGAGGGCGTCACTTGAACCCGACCCATGATCTCCAAACTTTGGAAATCCATATCTCACTCAAACGGACTCTGAATTGAGTTCTGTAAAGTGCGTTGGAACCTTTGAAACATCCTCTATGTAATTGTTATGCCAAATGATTTCTATTGAGAAAACTATTTTCGTCACTTTCTGGCACTCTCATATCCATCAATACCCTCGGCCGATCGACGGAAAAATCCTGAGGTCGTCGCGCGGTGGGCCTTGTCTGTAAGGGGAGAAATTCCCACTCACTTGTTTTGGGGACTCGTGTGTATCAGGGATGTAACCACCCCCTCCCAAGGTAGCACGCATACGTGGCCCCTTCCCAAAGCAAGGACGCAAAAATGCCCCCCCCCCCCCCCCCCCCCAAGGTAGCATGCAAAACTGGCACCCTACAAAAGTGCCCCCTGCTCAATAGCACGTACAGATAGAACCCCACCATAGAAGATGCCATTTTATACTCCCAACTTCACAAATAATTGGTGACCCATCTTGTTTCTCATATAAATTCTCTCTTCATGAAAAGAGGTAGACCTTGTAGAGAAAACACATATCATTGTGAAGCTTGGCTTTTGCAAAACAGGACCATGACAGATGGCATTGCTTCGTTCTATCTTTCTTCCCTCACGTCAAAGTCAGGTGGCATTGCTATCAAATTTATTTGATTTTCCAAGAAAAATGAAAGTAAGAATAATTAATTTGATAGCTAGGGCAGCCAACACACGAGGGAAAAAGAAGAGTGGAGCGGATTCATCTGTCGGGGTCCTTTTCTGCCATACACCAAATCCACAGAAATAGAATGCTTCTACCATTGTTACTTCTTTTCACAAAGAGAGAACTTCTTTGAAAAAATAGACGGGCCACCAATCAACTGTCAAGTTGAGCACAGTGGGGTGCTATTTTTTTGTGTTATTCAGTGGAGGGGCATTTTTGCAGGGTGCCAATTTTTTGTGCAACATTATGAGTGGAAGTTTTTGTGTGCTCACTTTGCGAGGGTGCTACATATGCGTGCTAACTTTCTTGGGTAGCGGCAGTTCTGCGTGCTCGCAAAGGGGGAGCACCATTTTTGCATGCTAAGTCTGCACTTTTCTCCTGGAAAGCTCACCGCCCAGCGCTCCACAAAAAGAATTGGCTTCACAAGGAAGGTGTCCCTTTCCTTCATTGCAAACCGAGTTGGGCTAGTTATATGGAAATTTTTGTCAAGGAAAGTCTATACCCCTCCCCTCCCCACCCTCGCGTCCCCAACCCGCCATCCCTTTCTCCAGTACCGTACTTCACCACATCCACTGTCTGAGCTTGCTGCTTTCCACGCCTTAGCTCGCTGCAGTCAGCACCTTCGCTCAAAATCCTGGCCCTCATGTGATGTCTTTGGTTTTGATTTTGATTTATTCCCCAACCAAAATCACAGCTCGAATTGGTGCATCACTTTCATCCAACACCTTCTGCATGTTGGTTTGATTTTTACATCCAAGACGTACATGAGCCCCTAAAATTTGCAAGTGGAAACTTTTGTCCTTACATTTTTGGCCTACCCCGCACCGGCCTCAGGCTTTCTACCCCGTTCAGCCAAGGGCATTTTGGCCACGTGCTCTGACCTCCGTTGTTCCATTCCCAAAGGTTCTGATACATCTGACCACTTTCTTGAAGGGTCAAAAGAATTATCACCAACCGAAATGAAGTTTCAATGCTGTTCGGTCTACTTCTCAATAAGGGTGCACACCAAATCCA
>SZWC01007436.1:53288-76960 GCA_023375785.1 Penium margaritaceum
GGGGGGGGGGGGGGGGGGGGGGGGGGGGGGGGATGCAACCCAGAGACCCCGTTCACCCTCCAGCGCTTCAAAACATCAAAGCGAGGAATCCCATTCCTTGCTGGAATCCACGTGCGGATCACTCATGGAACACCATGTGTTTGCTGGGTGGCTAAACCAGAGCCGTTTAACAGCCTACCGCGGCATGCCCTATCTGACACCTCATACAAATGTGCACGCATCTCCTGCACTGGATCCTCTTCTTGCCACTTTTATCTTGTACTCTATCATTCATCATGCAGACTGCAGTTAATCCCTTGTTTGTATGCACGAACCTCAGAACGAATGTCTAACGAGCACCCCGCCTTGTTAGCGAGCAATGGCGGCACAATGACAGGTTGCCACATGTGCAGCACAGGCGGGGCTCTGTCATTGTCAATCCGCCGCCATGAAGCAGATGATGTGCGTCATGGTGTGCCGTATGTTGGAAATTGTGACAGTTTGAGACACAAACATTGTATTCCATTTGGTTTGTTGTGTGATACAAAAAAATCCTCACATGAAAGTCACAGGAAGCTCTTGTTCAAGTACAAGTTGCATGGTGGAAACCTTGTTTTAGTTGAACCTTGTAGAAGCACAATGTGTTGCGCAGTGCGTATTCACAACGCACGCTTACAATGTAAGCAATGGAACTTTTTTTAGTGTGCACAACACTAAATCTTGCCACTTTATTCAAAAACTGATGCCACGCTGAACATCACAAATTGGGCATGGAGGGTGTTTTCCTTATGCTCCTCCACCTCTGTGTTTGGGCTCAGTACTGCACGAGGTAAGACTCCGCGACAGAGCCTTGCCTCCGTTGAGTCCCCTCGCTGCCTGTGAGACGGGAGAAGTCCCTCTGTTCCATGCCAGCTTTGATGCCTTAGCCATTTCTGGCAACAAAAACCTTCCAGCCAGCACGATGGCTGACCCTGCTAAGGACCTGCTGGACGAAAGCGACGACGATGACAAAAAGGCAGAAGAGCCCTCAGGAAAGCGCAAGAATGAAGGCCATAGTGTCATTTGGAGCGTGTTTATGCAGATGGCCAACCGGCCTGTCGACGATCTGAGAGCAAAGTGCAACTTATGCCCTGCCATTTTTTCCTGCAAGAATGGCTGCACCAGCAACATGTGGAAGCACATGCGCTTGTCCCACAACGCATCATGGAAGAAGCTGAAGGAGGAAGCAGCCTTTCTTGTGCTGAAGAAGGCAACTACTAACGTTGTGGCAGTGGCGGTTGAGGACACAAAGACCAGACCGGAGAATACAGTGATTGCGCGTGGCGTTGCAGCAGTGGGTGCATTCTTTGACAAGCGCTTCTTCCAGACATGCGTCTGGAAGCACGTCATTGACAAAAACTTCTCCTTCCTCGCCATGGAGTCCACGTGGCTGCAGTGGGCGTTCTGGCATGCCAACCCCGCGGCAACTCTACCCGGCCGCATGACCATCTCGCGGCAGATCGTCATTGCTGCAGCAGCGGTTCCGGGCCCGCATCAAGACCATGCTCGCAGAGGTAACAAGTGCCATCAGCTTCACAACTGATTGCCGGAAGGGCAAGAATTGAAGTACCTGGGCGTGACCGCCAATTGGAACGATGACTGGAAGCTGAAAACCATGGATCTGTCCTTCCCTGCTGTTTTAGAAGCCCCCACTAGTGTGAACCTGTTTGAAGTTTTCTCCACTGCTATCAAGTCATGGGGTGTCTGGGACAAGGTTTTCTGCTTTACTGTGGACAGTGAAAGTACAAAAGACGCCATGATCGATAACCAAATTCTTCCCTCAGAGTACTCTTTGGAGAAGTAGGGGCACATCTGGTGCCTCGGACACATCCTAAACCTTGCTATGAACGACTTGATGAAGATTGAGGCTGTAGGCGACATCATTGGAAAGGTGAGGGCCATTGCTGTGTATGCAACGCGTCCACACCATGCGAACATAGCCTCACCAACACAGCCACAGCTACAGGCATCAACTACCAGTCTCTGCATCTTGATACAGAGACTCGGTGGAAATCGACGTTAGACATGATGGCGCGAGTGTTGAGCTTGAAGCCCGTCCTGCAAGCATGGCTGCAAGGGTATGGCCGGGACGGAGAGCAGCAAAAGCCCACTTTTGATGAGTAGACTCTCATTACGCTGTTGACTCTCATCTTGAGGCCATTCAAGGCCTACACAGATGATTTCAGTGGCTCCAAGTACCCAACGCTGAACCTGGTCATCCCATTATTTGAGTCGATGCTGAAAAAGGTGCATGGCTGGCAGGTGAAAGCTCTAGCCTCCAAGGAAAAGAGCAGAAGGAGGGGCGCGGCCGGCAGGTTGAACACAAAAGAACAGCTGCTTGTAGACATCCAGAATGGTCTGGGTGATGCACAGAGCAAGCTGCAGAAGTATGCACGCCTGTTGAGTGAGCGGCATGTGCTTGCCACCACAGCTGATCCCCGCTTTTGGCTGCGCTTTCATGAGCACACCCACAAGCTCATGGGCATCTCCTCTGCAGCCGAGCTCCACATCAAAGTCTCAAAGTTGCTTCAGCCGTATTATGCAAAGGTGGAGGAGCAGCGGGCAGCAGCAGAGGCAGCAGCAGCTGCAACAGCCTCAACTGGTGCTTCTACTGGTGGGGACTCCACTGCAGCTGGTCTCGGCCCACAAAGCCAGGAGACCGCCACTTCGTCTTCAGCTGCAGCTGGAACATCAGCAGCCCGCTGCAGCAGCTGTCTCATCTGCCAGTGCATCAGTTGCAACTGCATCTGCCGCAGCTGCTGGCCGCCAGTTGCATACTTGTCCTCGGCAGCAGCAGCTAGAGGACGATGAACTCCTTGAAGCTGCTCTTGCTGATCCATGACGGACCTCTTTGAGGTTCCTGAACCACTGCCAGCACAGATACAGCAACTCTCCTCCTTGGAAGAGGAGGTGGAGCAGTGGGGCAAGTTGGAGAAAAAAAATCTGAAGTTCCATATTCTCGAGCACTACCGGAAGCTCAAGCTGCAACCCAAGTCTCCTACTTTTGTGCTTGCTTCCATGGATGTTTTTGCCATGCCTGGAAATTCCACACCCTCTGAATGCCTGTTTTCACTTGGCAGGCACGTCATCACCAACTTCAGACACTCGCTGGTGCATTTGACGGTGAAGAATGTTTTTGACGATGAAGTCATGGATCAACGAAGCGTCCTTGCTGGACTTCCCTGTGAGCCGACATGGGATAGTGGCTAAGGATTTTGCAGACGAGGAAGCACGGATCAACGAGCTGTGACGTCAGGCTAGGGCATCAAACCTGGATGAAGCAGCAGCAGAGGAGCTAAAGGTGTTTCCACTGTTTGTGAGTAAGGAGAATTAGGACATGAATCTTGCAGATGATGGAGGGGATGACCGAGAAGCTGGAGATGATGATGTACTGGAGATGACCTGATAGTCAGATTCTTAACTTGTCCAGTTTCCACACTTTTTTCTTTTCCATTGCTGCACCATTGCCGTTTATTGCACATGCATAGTTCAAACTCAAATGTGACATTGTATGATCCATTGTCATACACATGGTTCTTTGCCAGGAAGAACATTTTGCATGCTCAGTTGGCTGTTTTCCTCTCATGACTTGTAAATAGAGGGTCATAATGGGTATCCTTAGAAATACAAATAGGCACGCAACGCTGAAATCCATTAGACATGATCTGTGGGTGTGCTCATGGTGTGAACTGTATGCCAATTATTGCAGGAATGGGTGATGTGCTGATGACTTCAAGGCAAAAACAGTGGGCTGACATGATGTAAAGTTAGTGTAATTATGTGGCAGATGTCTGCTGTGGCCATTACAATCAAGGTGGAATAATGGATTGTCATAATGAAAAGTAACTTGGGGACAAGGTCTAAATGTTTTTGTGTGGAACATACCGTGGTCAACATATGGATCTGGAGCAGATCCAGAAATCCATGAAGATACGCGGATCTAGATCCAGATCCGCGGATCTGGATCTAGGATTCTGATCCGATCCTCAAATCCGGATCCTTCTTCAGATCCACGGATTGGATCTGGTGTGCACCCTTACTTCTCAATGGTAATTGAGTTCTGTAGAGCCACGCATTGATGTTCTCAAAACCCGTTGAAGTTTCTTCATGCGACCACTCACAATGCAGTGTTTCACGTGCCTCTCGGCTCGAGTGACCAAGACCTAAGATATGTCTTATTATTCTTCTCGCTATCATAGATATGTATTTGACATATCTGGCAATTGAGATCAAAGTGTACTTATTGCTGAATACAAATCATCCCATTGTCCCCATTCCCCAACTTGTCCTCTGCTCTGCACCTCATCCCTATGAACTACCCACATTCCGCTTGGTGTAACCCTTAGTATTAGAGCACAGCGGCCCTGGAGGGATAGCTGACGCATTAACTGTAAGGTGAAAACTTGGCACGAGTCATCAATGCATCCCCACCACCGAGAAGTTTGTAGACCTAGTGATGACGNTCTTCTCGCTATCATAGATATGTATTTGACATATCTGGCAATTGAGATCAAAGTGTACTTATTGCTGAATACAAATCATCCCATTGTCCCCATTCCCCAACTTGTCCTCTGCTCTGCACCTCATCCCTATGAACCACCCACATTCCACTTGGTGTAACCCTTAGTATTAGAGCACAGCGGCGCTGGAGGGATAGCTGACGCACTAACTGTAAGGAGAAAACTTGGCACGAGGCATCAATGCATCTCCACCACCGAGAAGTTTGTAGACCTAGTGATGACGACGGTGAATAGAGCGGGTGCACCAATGACGAGCAGTATTATCCAAAGAAGACTCCGGTGACAGATGATCAATAGCACACGGTCAAAGATTCTCTCTAGGCAAAGCAGGTGAAAAAAAAAACTTTTGCGGTAAATGATGCAGCACCAACAACCCCGACGGTCAACCCGATGACGTACCCCTTGAACTCGACCAATCCTTTGCCTCCATTTTTGCCTGTAGGGACGACACCTAGCATGATGGGAGGCACAAGCCAACAGGCTGGAATAAACAAAAGCCTATGCAAAAAACTATCGGTATTCAAGAACCTCAATAGCCATGTGTTCCAACAACTCAATGTGGTAACGGAGGAGCTTCAGAATGTGTACGCGAGAAGCAATACTCACCAAGAGAATTCATCACTCCCGTGCTAGCTCCAGATTCGAGCAGCATTCCCTGATCTGTTTGATCCTGCAAAGTCCAAAGGACAGGTGGTTCAGATATGGCTGATGAGTTTGTAAGTGTAATTCACTGTTTTCAGGGTCAATAAAAGGAGAAAGAAAACTGACCTCACAGCCTAAATTCTACGTGGCAAGCCTTTAAGTTGGTGGTCCAATCTGAATACCATCCAATGTTAGCAAGAGACCAACAGAGGCACATCAACGGCTCACGCGACCACTCTCACGTGGCTGAAAGCAGGCTTTCTACCTCTGGAGCAGATCAATCGACCGTGGCACGACTCACCGACTCCAGCAGAAATTTGGGTAGACTTCGCGTGTGCCAAAGATGCATGCTTTGGGGGAATGAACAAGAATTTTGACACATGGTACAAGCTTGAACGCCTCTGTTAGCATTCCAGTTTGGCATAATACATGTGATTTTCTGTAACAGCATCACATACAGCAAGATTGCCTCCAAATATCTTTGTAATTAATGCAAGGGTCTCAAGTGCAAAACCCATTGAGAAACTGTTGTATTCAACATCAAGTCAATGGTAACCTCATCCTGGATGGAGATTGACACAGGCAATCAATGTGATCCACAGTTTTCCTGAGCTTGCGAGAAGCCGGGGCACATCTAACGTGACAGCTGGAAATGGCATTTTTAGGCAAAAAAGGGGAGAAAGTTGTAGAGAAAGAATGAGGCGTATGGAAATGGTAGAAGGGCAGGAATAGGCAGCAAACCTCCCATCCCATTGGAAAAACATGCGCCAACCAACTGCCCATCTGAACGGCTCACAACACTGCTAGAGGTACAAGCCAGGGGTTGTGAAAGTCGTAGAACGATATTGACATTATGGGATGGAGGAGCCTCCCATAGCTTCATTAGTAACAACATATCGTAGAAGCTAGGCATAGACACCAAGCCAGGGATGTTTGAAGGAAAAGCCGTCGAGTGTCTGCAGGTACGCTGAGTTCACGAGCCACTTCAACTGCAAATCAGACAACTACAAAAAGTAACACTCTGGAGATAATGACTGAGGAGAAACCCAAAAAATCATCCTTGGGCATGATTTTCATTACGGATATAACTTGCAAGTGGTCTAGAGCAGCGGAGCAGTCTACGTCAGCACTAATGGTAAGAAATGATACCTACCTCTGACTAAGCGAACCACGACATAGGGACGGTTTCAGGAAGCAACAGAAGAGGAAGTAGCAGAGGAAGTTGTAGCAGTCGTAAAACGTTGCACACCGCCAATATCGCTGATGTGGCCAAACACCATTCGTAATAGAACATACAAGCATGGTTTGTGCACGTGGAAACAAGGGCAACAGCAGAGATCGTGGCAACAGACGTGCCAACATGAATCTCATCAGCCTGAAAAGCTCCATTCCGGAGGAGTTTGCATCCTCATCATAGATTTTGAAGGATTTTTTTCCCAGTGATTTGCCTCAAGAGTTATCTCTATAACTCAGCATCCGTGACCGGATAGACTTGAAGCCGGGCAGCAGACCAACGTTCAAAGGGATCTAACGGATGAGCAACGCCAAGCTGACCGAACTGGAAAAGCAGCGGGATGAGATGCTTGGTCACAGGTTCATCAGGCCATCCATGTTACCCTACGCAACACTAGCACTTTTTGTAGAAAAGAAAACCAGTGAGATGCGGATGTGTGTAGATTACAGAGCATGGAACAAAATAAAAATGAAGAACTGCAACCCCCCCAAAAGCCATGTTCACTTCAACTTAATGAATTTTGGGCAAGAATCAAAGTTGCAAATCTGATTTAATCTTACTCGGAGTGAACTCTGAATGTTTCTATGAAGAGTATCTGGGGACAGAGGGGGTTTGGATTGGGTTGGCCTTCTGGTCCAGGAGAAAAAAAATACCCAGGATTAGCTCGTCAAGCCAGTTCATTCTTGGGCAATTTTACCAGAGATGTGACTTGCCAAATCCTGCCCTCGGCATTTTCTTGCACTCTAGCACAGTCAGCATGAACGATGAAGTGTGGATGGATTCCTTTTTTCCAGAATTTATCTTAGTGTGGATTAAAGTCTTACTTAGCCTTTTCATGTGACAGCCTAGCATCAATAATCCAATCAGGATGAATAATGAAAACAACTTGGAAAGTAATCCATACTGGCCATGCAACCTGGGAGTTGCAAGCTCCATGCACCAAACACACATGGAATTTGGATCCATCAACGTCATTGCTTGCATTCCCAGTCGTTGATGCAGGTACGCTGCATCTGGCTGCATGGTCCAGGACCTTCTGTACATGCACCAAAAGGAATGTGGGCGAACTGAGTTAGAGGTGCTAGAATGATGAACCCTCAGGCACGAGATGAAGGGAAGGATAGGAAGACCACGTGAATCAGTGTCGAGACTAGTACCACATGGTATTCTTGACAGTTTTTTTGACAACAGTGGCTGGCCATTGCCAGCCTTGCACTCCTGTGTAACCACTATGGAAACAGAGGAGGCCATCATGGCTAGAGAGCCAGCAGCATCGGTGGTTGCAGTATTTCGTGGTGCTAGCCAATGCCAGACCTGTTGTGTGCCAACTGCAAGGGGAGCTGCTGACGCGGGCACTGTCAAAGTACTTCAAACCTTGCCCCTCTCCCAGCGGCTACCCAGGCTTTTCCTGTGATGCTTGTGGCAATAAATTCTCTGGCGGTAGTGACTTAATGCGGGGCCACTATGGTGAACTCATCACCAATGTGGAAAACTGTCGCGTTCCACACACGGGCGCACGTGCTCTTCTTGGAACGCTGCCATTTCCACCACCTCACAAAGGTTTTCAAGGTGCTGATGCCGATCTTTACAGAGGTGAGGGTGAATCTTGGAGAACGAGAGACCACCTTGTTGACTGGGCATAGCTCACTGCCAAAAAACAGTGGCAAGAAGCACGGGAGGCAGCTAGTGTGGCAGGCAACAATGAAGAAGCAGATGGGTTTGTTGCGGTGTCTCCAGCTTACCAGCTCCTGCATAGTGGGCCGGCACCTTTGCTCCCATCTTTGAACAGTAGTTGCCAGACAAGCATGCCAAACCACATCAACAACCATCTCAACAAATACTACCAAAAGGGAGTCCTCAAGGTGATGGCTAAAGGAGCCCTCCCATCTCCTTCTGCCATGCAAGAGTTGTGCTGGAGTTGATTGACAAGGCTTATTGTACCAATTTTGCTTTCCGCCTCCCATCCCGGGAAACAGTTCTTGAAGACATCTTGCCTGTCCTGGAAAAAGTGCTTGTTGAATGTGAAAAACCCTTGTGTAATGGATGGGACATCTTTGAGGTGACTCTGGGTGTTAACGAGTGGTCGAACATCCAGATTCGACCAATTGATTTTTCCATGGCCACAAAGGCTGAGGAAACCGCTCATCTACTCCTCCGTGATGCCGTGGGACTTGTGCGTGATGCAATGATGTCACTACTCTGATTGACCTGGTGATCCAGGAGGTGGGGGCAGAGAAGGTGGTGATGTTCATCACCAGCTCCTCCTCCACCAACACGAAGGCATGGACCACACTGAGGGAGAAGAATCCAAACAACTTTTTCATGGGGTGTGTGGCCTACAGTATTTACCTAGTGCTGAAGGATATTGCAAAGACAAAAAGGGGCAGCATTTTTATGGGGAAGGTTACAAAGGTGGCAAATTTCATGAGGAACAAGGACATTATCCAGTCATGGATTAAGAAGGAAAGTTCCAGGAAGGCTCTTCATCTGCATGGGTCACCCGCTTTGCATCAGTGTACTGCATGCTGCAACGTATGTTTGACATGCAGCCAACACTTGAGAAGATGGTGAAAAGTAACACGTGGAATGAGGTGGACGCTGGCTGTGATGCCGGATATTGAACGAGAAACAAGGAGGTATGCAAGCTGCTCCAGCAGGCATTTGTTTGGCTACAGGTGAAGGCACTGTACAATGTAATGATGCCCCCAGTGTGATGGATATGGGGAGCCAAAGAGTGACCAAAGTGGGTTGCTTGATAAAAATCATCAGGCACAATAGATACACAGAGGATGTCTTCCTAGTTTTGTAGAAATTTACAGAACTCGATAGAGGATGTCTTCCTTGTTTTCAGGGAGTCTCATTCAAGTGACAGCTCTTGCACTGCCAGCACCAATGACAGCCAGAATTATTGGCCAGGGAGGCTTGGAGCGGCCTTCAAGGTAAAAGGCGGCACGCAGAATTTCAGGGAGCTTCAAGGAAGGCCCCAATCAAGATTATTGGTTGTGCACATGGCAGGGATGGTAATTCTCTTGTGTGAGTGTGTAACTGCCAATCATCCCGCTAGGCTAGGAGTGAACTAGGAGGTGAGCTTTGACAGGATGGTTCTTTCAGCTCCATGCGCCAAATGGAGCATATTTAGGCTTGTTAGAAACTGTGCTGATTCAATTTTTCATCCATGAGTCAAACGAGCAATTTGGGCTCTCCACACAACTTCACACGCTTCCGTATTTTTTTCTCCCACACATGGGTTGTGCCTAGCGGCTCTTGGTGAGCCTGATCACCTCCATGAGGCTTAAGTTTCTATTAGTGGTATCAAATCTAGAACAAGGACTTGCCTCATCCTTTAGGCATCCTTTGCACACAGGTGTGAAAGAGAGGCTGTTCGTGGGTCAACGTTGCAGTCCACATGGAGCTGATAGAGAAGGGACTTTGGTACCACCGTTTGACGCCGTGCAAAAGGGTCCGCACACGTCGGTGTGAATCAGGTCAAGGGCTGATTCTGCACGGCGACCATTGTGCTCAAAGCGCGTTCGCTTGGTCTTGCCTTGGAGGCAAGGTTCACACAGGCTGCCACACCCAACCACATCCTTCTTGCAACCATCCATGCCACGGACCAGTTGTTGTTGCTGGATGACTTGGAGCGTGCTGTTTGCAACGTGCCCAAAGCGTCTGTGTCACAGATCAGCGTCTTCGTCCTTTGCGGCAGAGGATGATTTTTCAGTTCTCGTTGGTGTGCTCTCCTGCGTTGGTGCCGAGACCACTGCCTCCGCTGCACCCGCATGACCCTCGTCTTTTGAGCTCTTTGCTGCTGTTGTCTGCAATACGTAGAATCCGTCAACCCGTGGAACCTGTGCCACGAGATCTTTGTTGGCGTAGATGACCTTGATGTCCTCGTTCCTGGCAATGACCGCCTTCTTCTGCGTGAACACCACCGTCATGTCGTTGTCCGTTGTTTTTGACACGGACAGAAGGTTTACTGCAAAGGAGGGCATGTAGACCACGTCATGTAGCCATAGATCCTTCTCTGCACCATTAAGGCTGATGCTCACCAGCTTTTCTCCCACGCCCTTTGCATTCACGACACTACCGTTTGCACATCTGAACCGCCGATTGGTGGGGCCAATGGAGACAAATCCAGCCTGGTCGTTGGTGGAGTGATGATCGGTGCCGGAGTCGAGCCTGAAAGCTCCTGGCCTGAGCAGCGCCGCTCCTTTTGCCGGAGGCATGCTCTATGCCATCATGTTGGTGGCTTCTTTGCCACCCTTCTTGCTGCCTTTTTTCCCACTGCATCCGCCATCTTCCTTCTTTGGCGACCTGCACTCTCTTTCCCAGTGCCCAGGTTTGCTGCAGTTGTGGCAGTTGCCCTGTTGCTTGGGGGCCTTGCCGCCATTGTTGCCTCCGCCGCCACCGCTTCCGCTTGCGCCTTTCTGACCAGAGGCTGACCCTTTGCTCCCGCGGCCACCGTAGCGAGCGGCATAGGCTGAGAAGTTAGCCTCACTTCCATTGTGGCGCATGGCCTCGTTTCGCACGTACTCGGACACAGCCGTATACTTCAGGTCATCCTCCTTCCAACCGCCCATGACGGTGATCATTGGGCTCCAGCTCTCCGGTAGCACCATGAGGAGGATCATGGCTTTTATGTTTTTGTCAAGGTCCCCGTTCATCAGGCGAGCCTCGCCAAGGAGTCCTTCAAACTCCTGTAGGAAATCGGGGATTGATTCGCCCTCATACACCCGCATGTTGATCAGCCGTTGTAGGATGAATAATCTGTTCGCGAGGGAGGTGGATTGGTGCACGCGCTTGAGCTTATCGTAAACTTTGGAAGCCAGCGTGTACCCGGCAATAATGGGAACATACTTCTTAGCAATCACATTGCTAAGGAATGACATGACAATGTCATTCCGTTCCATCCATGCCTCAAGCTCCGGTGGGCCCACCGCGGGAACCTCCTCCTCTCCCTTCAAAAGCTTGATGAGGCCGCGCACTTTCATTTCCAGCTCGAACTGCCATCTCCAAAGGGGGAAGTCAGTCCCCTAAAAAATGGGGATTCCTCCCAAGGGTCCAAGACCTTGCGGCAATGACGTAGCACTCACATTTGCTCTAGTGGTCTGCCCTATGGTAGCCACTGTTGAGCTTGAGGACTGCCCTGCGGCAGCCCCCACTCCTCCCGATGGGTCAACCATTTTTGTTGCCCTTGTCTTCTTCCCACTTCTCTGCTGCGTTGAGGCCGATGTAGGCTGATGTTAGCTTATGTTTGCTATCGTTTTTAGGATGCATATCTGTTGCTTATCCCTCTTGCCGATGTTCACTTGTAGACAGAGAATACATCTACACCAACACACCCAGGGTCTTGCCACCAAGGGCAAAGCTTGTCCTGCTTGGGACACAAGGGTCGTGCCTCCAATGGCAGAGCTTGTCCTTGGTCCCTATGTGCTGAGTGCAGACCAAGCCGTTGGAGCTGATGAAGCTGATGGAGCTGATGGAGCTGATGGAGCCGATTGAGCCGGTGTGTGCACCTGGAGACAGCGTACCAGAGTTGAGCGAAGCGTGCCTTATAACTGGTCAGTGTGGGCCCATAACCCTTTGTCAACCGGCCTGAGGCAAACGGACTAGAAAACAGGGCCGACACAATAGCACCTGCCATCCGCTCGTAGCATTTCAGCTAGGAGAAGATATCACCCTCAGGATCACGGTTCCACACTGAGCAGTTCCTAGGCAATCACTTGCTAGCAACTGTGTCCACTCAACACTTGGTCACTTTCGCGCGAGGTGCTAGTCAAAGACTAACTCCTGGGGCTTAGACCAACCAATGTCCTCTTTATACTGTTCCTTAGTTGGACAATTCCATCAGGAGCATCTAAGGCCAGATTGTGTAATTAGAATAAGGAATGAGCCTGGTACATATAGTCCAAGGCCTGGCTTCTAAGGTGTTGACGCTCCTATTGGTGGGATCCCACCAATGTTGGTGGGATCTCACCAACATCAAGTCAGAACCCCCACCGGCACCGGTGCACACGCTGGCTCCATCAGCTCCATCAGCTCCATTAGCCTCATCAGCTCCAATGGCTTGGTCTGCACTCAGCACACAGGGACCAAGGACAAGCTCTGCCCTTGGAGGCACGACCCTTGTGTCCCGTGTAGGACAAGCTCCGCCCTTGGTGGCAAGACCCTGGGTGTGTTTGTCGGTCTGAGGGTGAGTGTGCACCCTGGAGGGTCCCTAGCAATGGCTGGTTCACACCACCAACTGTTTTTGGAGAGACTGAAACTGTGGAGACAAATGGTTCCAATGATGGCAGAAAACTGGTCAGAGAGTGTGGCAATAGTTTTTGCCTGAATTGACTGGGAATGTACACTTTTTCAAGGCTCACAAGTAGTGGCATTTTATAGCCACTGATCTAAGCTTTCCAGAACACCAAAGCATGTCAGTTTTGAAGCTTCCTAGCACATTCTATGGTTTCTAGAGTGTCTATTGGTAGGATGTCCTTTTTCCCATCTAGGAAGGCATCCCTTCCCTCCTCTAGAAGCTTCTGCCCCTTCCTAGATTCCTCAGCTTGCTTCTAGTAGGAGGGAAGGTGTTCAGAAGACCAAGAAACCTCTAGATGCCTTGTAGGACAAGTCACCCCTTCTATAAGGTGTGCCATCTTCCTGGACCCTCAACTGGCCTTCTAGAAACTTAAAAAGGAACTCTAGAGGTTGAGCTAGCTTCCTAGCATCTATTTTCCACCTCCCTTGAGGCAGGGCAGAATTTCATCTTGTGGGACTTGATCCCGGGTCCCTGCCTCTAGAGGTGGACACCATTAACCACTAAGCCACTAAGGCTTGTCTTTTTGGTGTTCATTTTTGGAGGCACTCCTACCATGGTGAGGAGCATCACTCCAACAATCTCCCCCTTACGCGTCACCCATGGCAGTTGTCCATGCTCAACCTGCAACTCAAAAGGCTTCGGAAAGCCCAAGCTCAATACAAGTAGCATCATGCCTGCCCTTGGGTTGCGCCTTTGTCATGGCATCAGGAAGCATGTGCTTTGTGCCGCAGTGCACAAGCACCACATCACCCTTTGCAACAAGGTCTAGTGCAAAGTGATGTCGGATCTCTATGTGCTTGGTCCTCCGGTGTAGCACAGGGTTCTTGGTCAGGCTGATGGCACTTATGTTGTCAATATTGAGTGCCGTTGGCTTCTTTTGCGGCACCCCAATCTCCTTGAGCAATCGCCGTAGCCATAGTGCCTCCTTTGCAGCTTCCGCGAGCGCAATATACTCCGCCTCAGTGCTGGATAGAGCCACACTTTCCTGCTTTTGGCTTGCCCAAGACACCGCTGCACCACCAAGCACAAAAACATAGCCTGATGTTGACTTGCGGTCATCAACGTCACCTGCCCAGTCAGCATCAGAGTAGCCTACCAACTCGAGGGAGTCAGTCTGGGCTCCCCCTCCAAACACAAGTTGCGAATGTGTCATTGCCTTCAAGTAGCGGAGGATTCTCTTCACCGCTTGCCAATGTAGCGGCCCTGGATCAACAACGTAGCGGCTCACTTGTCCTTCAGCAAAGGCAAGGTCAGGCCGCGTCGCCACCATGGCATGCATTATGCTGCCAACTATGGACTGGTACGGTACTCCAGCCATCTCCTCCTTCTTGTCCTCCGTGCTCGGGCCCATGCTCGAGCTCAGCTCACATGTCGTTGTCATAGGTGTGCCGATGGGATTGCACTCCTCCATGTTGTAGCGGCGGAGCACCTCCTGCACATGTTTTTCTTGACCCATCTCCAGCGTGCGTGCTTTGCGGTACCTCTTGATGGCAATGCCCAGGTAGTACTCAAGCTCGCCCATGTCTGTCATCTTGAACCGGCCGCCAGGCTGTTGCTTCAGGCTCTTGAGCTCCCCCTCATCCGAAGACACAAGGATGAGGTCATCGACGTAGAGGACGACAATTTGGTGGAGTCCTGGCTGATTACGCACGTACACGCAGTGATCCGCCTCGCAGCGCTTGAAGCCAAGCTCACCCATGAAACTATCCATCTTGAGGTACCAAATGAGCGGAGCTTGCTTCAGTCCATAGAGCGCCTTGCAAAGCCGGCACACCTTCCCTTACGGCGCATCCTACCCCTCCGGCACCTCCATGTAGACTTTCTTGTCTAGGTCGCCATTCAGGAACACAGTTTTGACGTCCATTTGGTGGATTTCGTAGTCACGTACCATTGCCACCGAGAGGATAGTACGGATGGAGGCAAACTTGCCAACTGGTGCAAAGGTCTCGTCGTAGTGCTCTCCTTTTCTCTGGGCATACCCTTTTGCCACCAGCCGCGCCTTGTACCGCTCCACATTCCTCTCCTTCGTGAGCTTCTTCCGGAAGATCCACTTGGAGCCGATGATTTTCTCGCCCTTCGGGCGGTCACCCAGCTCCCAAGTGCCGTTCTCCTCGTGGGAGGCAAGCTCAGATTTCATTGCTCCCTCCCACTCAGTCCCATCCTTCCGCTACAGTGCCTCCTTTAGAGATTGAGGCTCCTCTTGTGTGAACAAGTCTTGTGCAAACCCAGTGCAAATGCCCTTGTCGGCATCGTACCTTTTTGTCCGTCTTCACACACGGCTGCTTGTGTAGTGCTCTAGAGGTGGTTGTTGTTGTTGCTGTCCCCTTTCGGCGCCATCCTCTCCAAGCACATGCTCCCCCTCTCTTGGAGACCTTGGAGACATCGGTCAACTCCCTGCCTCCGCGTCCATCTACGGTGCTTCGGATTCCTCATCCAAACTCGCCGGAATAAAATTTGCCGCTCGCCCATCCCTTGGGCGATGCTCTCCGGCTAGTGGTGATGCGAGGACGTTACCCTCATTCACGTCCTCTGGCGTCTCTCCCTCAAGGAGTGGCATCCACTCCCCCATCTTGGAGAGACCTGCCTCCTTGTCTGTCCAACGACTTTTCTCGTTGAACGTGACATCGCAACTCCGCACAATCTGTTGCCTCCTTGGATCAAAGGGCACTACGCCTTGCTTCCGCTCTCATATCTAAGGAAAACACATCGGCGGGTACACGGGTCCAGCTTGCTCCGTCCCTCACGTGCATGCACCATTGCATGTGCAACACAACCAAACGTGCGGAGGTGACCCACCGCCGGCTTCCTCCCGCTCCACACCTCTTGTGGCGTAATCCACGCATTGCTCTCCTTGTCCTTCAAAGGCTTGGTCGGCATGAGATTCATGATGTACGCTGCTGTCCTTGCCGCCTCCGCCCAATACCGTTGTGTAAGGCCGGCGTCGCTCAACATGGATCGCACCATGTTAAGGATTGTGCGATTCGCTCTCTCTGCGACGCCATTCTGTTGTGGGGAGTGTGGAGTTGTTTTCTGCCACTCAATCCCCTTGCTCTTCATCAACCCAAGGCACCCCGCATATTCACCGCCGTTGTCACTCCGGAACGCCTTCACCTTCAACTCTGTTTGCCACTCCACATCAGCCACAAACTCTTGCATGCATGCAAGGACCTCACTCTTCCGCTTCATTGGGTAGAGGTAAAGTTTCCGGCTGTGGTCATCGATGAAGGTGAGGAAGTAGCGAGCTCCGCTGATGGAGCTCTCAAGCGGTCCACACACATCTGTGTGTACCACGGCCAGTTTTGCCAATGCACGCGTCCCCTTGGCGACAAACGGCTGCCGAGTTGATTTGCCAATGATGCATGGCTCACACACGGTCTCCTTGGTTCCATAAAGGCCGCTGATTTGGACACCCCGCACCACTTCCCTCTTAGCCATCTTCTTCACTGTTGATGGAGAAATTTGGCAGAGTCGGCGGTGCCATAGGTCCAGGTCTCCTCCATCCTTCGTTGCAAGGTTGGCGGCGTTGGACCCCACCCGGCCACTGAGGATCTTTGTGCGTAGCAGGTACAAGTCGTCCTCCCTCTTGGCACACGCAATCACCTCACCTTTGCCCTCTTTGCGGATGACGGCCTCCTTCTTTGTGAAGAGCACCTCAAGTCCCTTGTCGGTAAGGCGGCTGATAGAGAGCAGGTTTGCCCCAAAGTTAGGCATATGCAGCACATCGTAGATTGTACTCGTAACAGGTTTTCCATCCACAATTGACTCAATGCGGACGTTACCCTCACCGGCGGCCACCTCTGTTTTTCCATTGGCCACCGTCATGCGTCTCTCCGAGGCGCCGTAGGTGACAAATGCCGCCCTGTTGCATTCCGTGTGGCGGCCTGATCCGGAGTCGATGACGGCAACTCTCGGATCCTTCAAGTTGGTGGAGTTGTACGCCATAAGGGTGTGCTCATCTTTCTTCCCGCCCCACTGTGACCGATCTGTTTTCTTCTTAGGACAGTTGCGCGCGTAGTGGCCCTCCTTGCCACAGTTGAAGCACTCCCCCTTCTTGCCACCCATCTTAGTGCCCTGTTTGGCACCCTTCCACTTGTCGCCTCGGCCTCCACTTTGTGGATGAACCATGTAAGCTGAAGTTGATGCCGCTGCACTCTCTCGACCGCCACGTCGCATCCACTCATTGCGCACGTACTCAGCAACCTTCGGGTACTTCAGCTAGTCACCAAGGACTGTGATCATGGGACTCCAACTGTCTGGCAAGGCCAGAAGGAGGATCATAGCTTGCAACTGAGAGTCGACCTCCCAACCCGTGGCCACGCACTCCGCTGCAAGGGACTCAATCTGCTGCATGATGTCCATGATGTTGTCGCCTTCGTTGGCTCGGAGGGTGACGAGCTGATTGGCAAGGTTGCTTGACTGGTAGATGGAGCAGAGTTTTGACCATGCGTCCGCGGTCAGGGTGCATCCTTGGATGTGCCCAAGTTGTGGTGGGCATAACGCGGACACAAGGAGCGCCAATGCCTTTTTGTTGCGCTTCTTGTATGCCTCCTTCACCTCAGCCGTTGCAGTCTCCGGCGGAGCAGTCTCATCACCTTTTACAAGCTCAAGCAGTCCCTTGTCGTCAAGGAAGACCTCAAACTACCACCTCCATAAGGCAAAGCCTGTCCCATCAAAGTTAAGGACAGCGCGGCTGCTCTCTTGCTCGCTAGTTGCCATGTCTTGCTGTTGGGAGCGTGAAATCAAGCTGGCTTTGAACCCCTTAGAGGCGTGGGCCCATAACCCTTTGTTGGCCTGAGGGTGAGTGTGCACCCTGGAGGGTCCCTAGCAGTGGCTGGTTCACACCACCAACTGTTTTTGGAGAGACTGAAACTGTGGAGGCAACTGGTTCCAAGGATGGCAAAATCTGGTCAGCGAGTGAGGCAATAGTTTTGGCCTCAATTGGATGGGAATTAACACTTGATCAAGGCTCACAAGCAGTGGCATTTTATAGCCACTGATCTAAGCTTTCCAGAACACCAAAGCATGCCAGATTNTTCCCTCCTCTAGAAGCTTCTGCCCCTTCCTAGATTCCTCAGCTTGCTTCTAGTAGGAGGGAAGGTGTCCAGAAGACCAAGACACCTCTAGATGCCTTGTAGGACAAGTCACCCCTTCTAGAAGGTGTGCCACCTTCCTGGACCCTCACCTGGCCTTCTAGAAACTCAAAGAGGAACTCTAGAGGTTGAGCTAGCTTCCTGGCATCTATTTTCCACCTCCCTTGAGGCAGGGCAGAATTTCATCTTGTGGGACTTGAACCCGGGCCCCTGCCTCTAGAGGTGGACACCATTAACCACTAAGCAACTAAGGCTTGTCTTTTTGGTGTTCCTTTTTGGAGTCACTCCTGCCATGGTGAGGAGCATCATTCCAACATTGTCAGCATGAGATTCATGATGTACGCTCCTGTCCTTGCTGCCTCCGCCCAATACCGTTGTGTAAGGCCAGCATCGCTCAACTTGGATCGCACCATGTTAAAGATTGTGTGATTCGCTCTCTGCGACGCCATTGTGTTGTTGGGAGTATGGAGTTGTTTTCTGCCACTCAATCCCCTTCCTCTTCATCCACCCAAGGCACCCCGCATATTCACCACCGTTGTCACTCCAGAACGCCTTCACCTTCAACTCTGTTTGCCGCTCCACAACTACCACAAACTCCTGCATGCATGCAAGGACCTCGCTCTTCCACTTCATAGGGTAGAGGCAGAGTTTCCGGCTGTGGTCATCGATGAAGGTGAGGAAGTAGCGAGCTCCGCCAATGGAGCTCTCAAGCGGTCCACACATATCTGTGTGTACCACGGCCAGTTTTGCCGATGCACGCGTCCCCTTGGCCACAAACGGCTGCCGCTTTGATTTGCCAATGATGCATGGCTCACACACAGTCTCCTTGGTTCCATCAAGGCCGCAGATTTGGAGACCCCACACCACTTCCCTCTTAGCCATCCCTTCACTGTCGGTGGAGAATTGTGGCAGATTCGGCGGTGCCATAGGTCCAGGTCTCCTCCATCCTTTGTTGCAAGATTGGCGGCATCGGATCCCGCCCTGCTGCTGAGGATCTTCGAGCGGAGCACGTGCAAGTCGTCCTCCCTCTTGGCACGCGTAATCACCTCACCTTTGCCCTCTTTGCGGATGATAGCCTCCTTCTTTGTGAAGACCACCTCAAGTCCCTTGTCAGTAAGGTGGCTGACAGAGAGCAGGTTTGCCCCAAAGTTGGGCATATGCAGCACATCGTGGATTGTGCTCATGACAGGTTTGCCATCCACTATTGACTCAATACGGACGTTACCCTCATCGGCGGCCACCTCTGTTTTTCCATTGGCCACCATCATGCATTTCTCCGAGGCGCCGTAGGTGACAAATGCCACCCTATTGCATTACGTGTGGTGGCCTGATCCGGAGTCAATGACAGCAACTCCCAGATCCTTCAAGTTGGTGGAGTTGTACGCCATAAGGGCGTGCTCATCTTTCTTCCCGCCCCGCTGCGAACAATCTATTTTCCTCTTGGGACAGTTGTGCGCGTAGTGACCCTCCTTGCCACAATTGAAGCACTCCCCTTCTTGTCACCCTTCTTGGTGCCCTGTTTGGCACCCTTCCACTTGTCGCCTTGGCCTCCACTTTGAGGATGAACCGTGTAAGCTCAACTTGATGCCAATGCACTCTCTCGACTGCCACGTCACATCCACTCATTGCGCACATACTTAGCAACGTTCGGGTACTTCACCTCGTCGGAAGGCCAGCCACCAAGGACTGTGATCATGGGACTCCAACTACCCGGCAAGGCCAGAAAGAGGATCATAGCTCGCAACTGAGAGTCGACCTGCCAACCAGTGGCCACGCACTCGGCTGCGAGCGACTCAATCTGCTGCATGATCTCCATGACGTTGTCGTCTTCATTGGCTCGGAGGGTGACAAGCCGTTTGAAAATGAAGAGCTGATTGGCACGGTTGCTTGTCTGGTAGATGGAGCATGGTTTTGACCATGCGTCTGCGGCCAGGGTGCTTCCTTGGATGTGTCCAAGTTGTGGTGGGCATAACGCGAACACAAGGAGCGCCAACGCCTTTTTGTTGCGCTTCTTGTATGCCTCCTTCACCTCAGCCGTTGCAGTCTCCGGCGGAACAGTCTGATCACCTTTTACAAGCTCAAGTAGTCCCTTGTCATCGAGGAAGACCTTAAACTGCCACCTCCACAAGGCAAAGCCTGTCCCATCAGACTTAAGGACAGCGCGGCTACTCTCTTGCTCGCTGGTTGCCTTATCTTGCTGTTGGAAGCGTGAAATCAAGCTGGCTTTGAACCCCATACAGGCGTGGACCCATAACCCTTTGTTGGTCTAATGGTGAGTGTGCACCCTGGAGGGTCCCTAGCAATGGCTGGTTCACACCACCAACTGTTTTTGGAGAGACTGAAACTGTGCAGACAAATGGTTCCAAGGATGGCAGAAAACTGGTCAGAGAGTGTGGCAATAGTGTTAGCCTGAATTGACTGGGAATGTACACTTTTTCAAGGCTCACAAGTAGTGGCATTTCATAGCAACTGATCTAAGCTTTCCAGAACACCAAAGCATGCCAGTTTTGAAGCTTCCTAGCAGATTCTATGGCTTCTAGAGAGTCTATTGGTAGGCTGTCCTTTTTTGCACCTAGGAAGGCATCTCTTCCCTCCTCTAGAAGCTTCTGCCCCTTCCTAGATTCCTCAGCTTACTTCTAGTAGGAGGGAAGGTGTTCAGAAGACCAAGACACCTCTAGATACCTTGTAGGACAAGTCACCCCTTCTATAACGTGTGCCATCTTCCTGGACCCTCAACTGGCCTTCTAGAAACTTAAAGAGGAACTCTAGAGGTTGAGCTAGCTTGCTAACATCTATTTTCCACCTCCCTTGAGGCAGGGCAGAATTTCATCTTGTGGGACTTGATCCCGGGCCCCTGCCTCTAGAGGTGGACACCATTAACCACTAAGCCACTAAGGCTTGTCGTTTTGGTGTTCATTTTTGGAGTCACTCCTACCATGGTGAGGAGCATCACTCCAACAGTGTTGGTGTAGATACATTCTCTGTCTGCACGTGAACATCGGCTAGAGGGGTAAGCAACGGATCTGCATCCTAAAACCGGTAGTAGACATCAGCTAACATCAGCCTACATTGGCCTCAATGCAGCAGAGATGTGGGAAGCAGACAAGTTCAACAAAAATGGTTGACCCATCGGGAGGAGTTGGGGCTGCAGCAGGGCAGTCCTCAAGCTCAACAGTGGCTACCACAGGGCAGACCATTGGAGCAAATGTGAGTGCTACGTCACTGTCGCAAGGTCTTGGACCCTTGGGATGAATCCACATTTTCGAGGGGACTGACTTCCCCCTTTGGAGATGGCAGTTCAAGCTGGCAATGAAAGTGCGCGGCCTCATCAAGCTTTTGAAGGGAGAGGAGCAGGTTGCAACGGTGGGCTCACCGGCGCACAAGGCATGGATGGAACGGAATGATATTGTCATGTCATTCCTCAGCAATGCGATTGCTAAGAAGTATGTTCCCATCATTACCGGGTACACGTTGGCTTGCGAAGCTTTTGACAAGCTCAAGCACGTGCTCCAGTCCACCTCTCTCAGGAACAGATTATTCATCCTACAACGGCTGATCAGTCTGCGGGTGAATGAGGGTAAATCAATCCCCGATTTCCTACAGGAGTTTGAAGGACTCCTTGGCGAGGCTCGCCAAATGAACTGGGATCTTGATGAAAACATTCAAGCCATGATCCTCCTCATGGCGCTACCGGAGAACTGGAGGCCAATGATCACCGTCATGGGCGGTTGGAAGGAGGATGACCTGACGTACACTGCAGTGTCCAAGTACGTGCAAAACGAGGCCATGCGCCGCAGCGGAAGTGAGGCTAACTTCTCAGCCTATGCCGCTCGCTATGGTGGCCGCGGGAGCAAAGGGTTTGCCTCTGGTCAGAAAGGCAAAAGCGGAAGCGGTGGCGCCGGAGGCAACAATTGCGGCAAGGCTCCCAAGCGACAGGGCAACTGCCGCAACTGCGGCAAACCTGGGCACTGGGCAAGAGAGTGCAGGTTGCCAAAGAAGGAAGACGGTGGAAGCAGTGGGAGAAAAGGCAGCAAAAAGGGTGGCAAAGAAGCCACCAACATGATGGCACAGAGCATGCCTCCGGTAAAAGGAGCGACGCTGCTCAGGCCAGGAGCTTTCGGGCTCGACTCCGGCACCGATCATCACTCCAGCAACGACCAAGCTGGATTTGTCTCCATTGGCCCCACCAATCGGCGGTTCAGATGTGCAAACGGTAGTGTCGTGAACGCAAAGGGCGTGAGAGACAAGCTGGTGAGCATCAGCCTTAATGGTGCAGAGAAGGATCTATAGCTACGTGACGTGGTCTACATGTCCTCCTTTGCGGCAAACCTTCTGTCCGTGTCAAAAACAACAGACAACGACATGACGGTGGTGTTCATACAGAAGAAGGTGGTCATCGCCAGGAACGAGGACATCAAGGTCCTCTAAGCCAACAAAGTTCTCGTGGCACAAGTTCCACGGGTTGATGGACTCTATGTATTGGAGACAATGGCAGCAAAGAGCTCGGAAGACGAGGGTCATGCGGGTGCAGCGGAGGTAGCGGTCTCGGCACCAATGTAGGAGAGCACACCAACGAGAACTGAAAAAGCATCCTCTGCCGCAAAGGAAGAAGACGCTGATTTGTGGCATAGACGCTTTGGGCACGTTGCAAACAGCAGGCTCCAAGTCATCCAGCAACAATAGCTGGTCCGTGGCATTGATGGTTGCACGAAGGATGCGGTTGGGTGTGGCAACATGTGTGAAACTTGCCTCCAAGGCAAGACTAAGCAAACGCGCGTTGAGCGTAATGGTCGCCGCGCAGAATCAGCCCTTGACCTGATTCACACCGACGTGTGCGGACCCTTTCGCACGGCGTCAAATGGTGGTAGCAAGTGTTTTCTGACCTTTATAGACGACCATTGCCGCAAGGTGTGGATCTTCTTCCTCAAAACCAAGGAAGAGGTCAGAGAAAAGTTGAAGGAGTTTGTTGCCATGGTGGAGCGGCAGACCGGAAAGAAAGTCAAAGCGATGCGGAGCGACAACGGCGGAGAGTACGAGGCATGCAAGGGCTGGTTGCGGCAACATGGGATCAACCACCAGGCCACAACACCTTACACGCCGCAGAGCAATGGTGTTGCCAAACGGATGAGTCAGACCATCCTCGGCATGGTGCGTAGCATGCTCTTTGATTCAAAGCTTCCACCACGGTTCTGGGCAGAAGCGGCAAGAACGGCATGCTATCTTGTCAACATGACTCCTGCGGCTGCTCTGGGAAGGCGCGGAAAGAAGAAGGAAAAGCAACAGATGACGCCACAAGAAGCTTGGTCAGGGAAGAAGCCGGACGCATCACACCTGAACGTATTCAGCTGCACCGCATGGGCAAAGGTCCAGGCGGGTGAGGGTGCCGGCAAGCTGGATGCAAGAGCGCGATAGTGCGTTGTGGTGGGCTATGAGACGGCCCACAAGACATACCTCTTGTGGGACCTGGCAGGAAGAAGACTCATCACCAGCCACGACGTTACCTTTGATGAAAGGAAACCAGGCAAGAAAGAGATGCTTGATCCCACGCAAGCCCCAAAACAGGGAGAGTGCTTGGTGCTGCTAGAGTCAGGAGATCAAGCTCCTGAAAACTGGCAAGTGGTACCAGTACGGCAGGCCGTGAAGAACAGTGGTGTGGCAGAGAGAGCGGCTGCGCAGGCTGACGCAGCGGCGAGCTCCGACACAGAGTCGGAGACGTCCGAGGCCTTTGAGACCAGCTCAGAGGCCAGTGGCTCTTCAAAAGAGGAAAACTGAACTCCAGGGCAGCCAACAGCACAGGAGCAACAGCTTTGCAAACATCCACCAGCAATGCAACGTCGGAGCACACGACAAAGAAAACAAACTCC
>SZWC01007436.1:77179-102211 GCA_023375785.1 Penium margaritaceum
GCAAGCCCCAAAACAGGGAGAGTGCTTGGTGCTGCTAGAGTCAGGAGATCAAGCTCCTGAAAACTGGCAAGTGGTACCAGTACGGCAGGCCGTGAAGAACAGTGGTGTGGCAAAGAGAGCGGCTGCGCAGGCTGACGCAGCGGCGAGCTCCGACACAGAGTCGGAGACGTCCGAGGCCTTTGAGACCAGCTCAGAGGCCAGTGGCTCTTCAAAAGAGGAAAACTGAACTCCAGGGCAGCCAACAGCACAGGAGCAACAGCTTTGCAAACATCCACCAGCAATGCAACGTCGGAGCACACGACAAAGAAAACAAACTCCAAAGTACGATGCTGACACCGGAAGCTGGACTGGACTGAGCTGGTCCTGTTTGGCTCAAGGAGAGCCACTCACTATGGCTGAGGTGTTGGCAAGGCCCTATGCGGCCAACTGGAAGGAGGCGGTGGACAGCGAGCTCATGTCAATCGAAGAAAATGGCACATGGTTGCTGGTGGACAGACCCGCTAACACTCACGTGGTGGGCTCAAAGTGGGTGCTCAGGCTGAAGCCGAAGCAAGATGAGAGCATCGACAAGTACAAGGCAAGGGTCGTGGCAAAAGGATTCTCACAGCGCGTAGGGTCTGAGTACGATGAGACCTTTGCACCGGTTGTCACGTTTGCCTCAATCAGGTCCCTGCTTGCCGTTGCTGCTGCCAAAGACCTTGAGATCCACCAGATGGATGTGAAGACAGCCTTCCTTTATGGGAAGCTCGACAAGGAGGTGCTAATGGAGGTGCCGGAAGGTGTCAAAGCACCCGAGGGTAAGGTGTGCAAGCTGGTGAAGGCNCTAACGCTCACGTGGTGGGCTCAAAGTGGGTGCTCAGGTTGAAACGGAAGCAAGATGATAGCATCGAAAAGTACAAGGCAAGGGTCGTGGCAAAAGGATTCTCACAGCGCGCAGGGTCTGAGTACGATGAGACCTTTGCACCGGTTGTCACGTTTGCCTCAATCAGGTCCCTGCTTGCCGTTGCTGCTGCCAAAGACCTTGAGATCCACCAGATGGATGTGAAGACAGCCTTCCTTTATGGGAAGCTCGACAAGGAGGTGCTAATGGAGGTGCCGGAAGGTGTCAAAGCACCCGAGGGTAAGGTGTGCAAGCTGGTGAAGGCGTTGTACGGGCTGAAACAGGCCCCACCGATCTGGTACAAGGAGATGGACAACTTAATGGCTGAGATCTCCTTCGCACATTGCAAGAATGACCCTAGCGTCTATGCGCGGGAGGACGAACGTGGTTTGCTACTTGTGGCATTGTACGTGGATGATCTTATCATGTGTTCTTCCTCGCAGGAGTCCCTCACGGACCTCAAGAAAAACTTGGCCAGCAGATTTAAGATGAAGGACATGGGACCTCTCGAGTACTACCTCGGGATTGCTGTTCATTGCAACCGTAAAGCAGGCACCATCGAGCTCAACCAGACCAAGTACATCATTGATGTCTTGAAGCGCTTCAACATGGAGGGCTGCAAGCCCGTCAGCACCCCCATGCCCTCCGAGAGCAAGCTCTCCTCCTCCATGTCACCAAGCAACAAGGCAGACTGGCGGGAGATGCAAAACATTCCGTACCAGTCCGTCGTTGGGAGCCTCGTGTATGCAATGGTGGGAACGCGACCTGACATTGCTTATGCAGTGGGCCAGGTGAGCAGGTTTGTGGCCAACCCTGGGCCAGAACATGGGCAAGTCGTGAAGAGGATTTTTCGCTACCTCAAAAAGGCTCAGCACGTCGGACTTCGGTTTGGAGGTCTAGAAGGATCAGACTTGCTGCGACTGACATGCTACACTGACGCGGACTGGGCTGGACGGATTGATGACAGAAAGTCCACCTAGAGGTTTGTCTGTCTTCTCAACAGTGTTGCGGTCTCGTGCGCAAGCAAGAAGTAGGATTGCGTCTCGCTTTCTACTGCTGAGGCCAAGTACATTGCAGTCTCGGAAGTGTGGAAGGAAACACAGTGGCTTCGCGGTTTGCTTCATGAGATCAAAGCACCACAAGAGGAAGCAACCATCATCCGCATCAACAACCAAAGTGCCATCGCTATGGCAAAGGACGACATGATCTCCCGGCATACAAAGCACATTGATATTCGGTACCACTACTCACGTAACCTTGTCGCCAAGGGTGTCGTGGAACTGGAGCACGTCGCAACCAAGAAAATGCTTGCGGACTTCTTGACAAAGCTGCTAGACAGCGACTTACATGTTGTAGGTGCTCGAGGAGTCGGCATGGTGGATGCAAGAGATAAGAACTAAAGATGCAGAAAGTTGACATGCACAAACACAACCTAGAGCTACAGATTCATGCCGAAGAAAACTACCACAGCAGGTGGCCTAAGGTGCAAGGGAGAGATTGTTGTTCTTCTATGCCCCATGGCCACTGCTATGGCTTGACGGACAGGTTGGGCATGCACTGCTCCCTTAGAGTAAGTCCCCCAAACCTTGTTCGTGGTGCAAGTCCATGCGAGACACCAGAAGTGCAGCGCAACGGATAGCATGTTGGACATAGGGACAGCAGGTCCTGCAATCGAGCCTTGATGTGCGCAGG
Source organism: Penium margaritaceum (assembly GCA_023375785.1). Taxonomy (NCBI): domain Eukaryota; kingdom Viridiplantae; phylum Streptophyta; class Zygnematophyceae; order Desmidiales; family Peniaceae; genus Penium; species Penium margaritaceum. The sequence continues at coordinate 79,752 of SZWC01007436.1, forward strand.
AGATTTTTTTACCTTCCTACACAGCGGGAACTTTCTTAGACATTTCTCCATGTTTGAGAAGAGTGCGCCACTTGGCGGTCAGTGGATGCGCCAATTGGCAGACTGGTGAGGTGGTGTGGAGTGACCACCCCAAAAGTGCCACTACCCACACACCTTAGAAGCCAGGTCTAGGACTATATATACCAGTCTCATTCCTCATTCTAATTACATAATCTGGTGCTAGATGCTCCTCACAGAGTTTTCCAACTAAGGAACAGTATAAAGGAGACACTGGTTGGTCTAAGCCCCAGGATTTATTCTTTGAATAGCACCTCGCGCGAAAGTGACCAAGTGTTAAGTGGACACAGTTGCTAGCAAGTGATTGCCTAGGAACTACTCAGTGTGGAACCGTGATCCTGAGGGTGATATCTTCTCCTAGCTGAAATGCTAGGAGCGGACGGCAGGTGCTATTGTGTCGGCCCTGTTTTCTAGTCCGTTAGCCTCAGGCTGGTTGACAGGAATCCCATCTTCAGGGTGCTGCAGCAGATTGGTACAATGCAAGCGTACCCTTCCCATCTTCTGAGGACTTTGGCAACGCCCTCATCAAGCGCTTCAAGCATCTCACAAAGGAGGAAGCTCTGAGGAAGATTGAGAAGGAGGTAATGCGTAAGGATGATGACATCCGCCGATTTCTGGACCAGTTCCTCACATGGGCTTCAGTGGCCAAGGACCCTCAAGGGGAGGGCCTTCCGGTGTGGGTCCTCCTGCAGAACCTCATTCGTGCGCTCCCAGATGAGGTCAGTAGTCTCATGATCGCAGACCGCTACAGTTCCCTCCAAGACGCAGTGCAAGATGCTATGGCCATTTCCACCCGTCAGCAGTCTACGCGACAGCATCAGGGCACAGACAACCATGCACCTTCCTCCTCGTACACTCAGCCTCCACAACAAAAGCCAAGGGCCTGCTACACCTACTATAGTTTGGAACACATCGCCCGCGACTGCCCTCGCCGACAACAAGCGGCTCCGTGCCCGGACCCAGTCCAACAGGATCCTATGGTCCAACAATGGTACCAGTACTACAACCAGCCATGGCCAGGTCAGTAGCAGTAGCAGTAACAACAACCGCGCCCACAACCAACAAGTCATTCCCACTCGGGACAAGGAACTGGCCAAGGTATCCTGCCAAACCCACCGCTAACTACGAACTCCGCAGATGGCACACGCAATGTCAAGTTGGGACTGGCCATGGCTGACAACGAAACCACAGAGGTGCCTCCTTCCGCTGAGGAGGTGGAACTCATCGCGCGTGCTCGCAAACTCGGACTCCACGGATGGGACATGCAGGAGGCAATGCAGGTGTAGAACGATCCGTGGTGACGGGCAGAAAATTTTGAAGCCCAGCTCCAGGATGCCATCATGGCCCGCTCAGAGTGCAGTACTAACAAGCGCCGCCCCGCGGACTCACCGTGTACGAAGGGCCCAGCTGACGCGGTATCCTCACCTAATCCCCCCACTTCTCTAAACGCTGCAGCTACCACAGACCCAGTGGAGAAGCTCTTCACCACCCCCATCGCATCTTTGAACTTCTTTGATTTCCTCCGCATCCACCCTGAGATTGCTTTGCGGCTCAAGGAGGAGTTCACCATGGCCAATCATTGCCTCCAGGCTGTGAGCATCTCCCTCAACTATACCACACCACTGCACGGCACCCAGAACACCCGTCGAGTCCCAGTAGAGACACCACTAGCCTTGAGCACAGAGGAAATGGACTGGGGATGGGCACCGCAGCCTCTGGAACCACCCCGCCACAACGATTGCCATTACGAGGTCACCTGTTGTGTGGTCTGGATCTGCGGGCGCAAGTTCCTTGCCATCATCGACACTTGAGCAACCCACAATACGGTCACACTCCGCGTCCTCTTTGTGGTCGGACTGGCGGACCGCATGCTTCCCACACGCCGGCTGTTTTGCAACGCAATGGGTGGAATGGACTACGGGGATGGAGAAGTGCAGGGGCTCCCCTTGCAAGTGGGGTCCCTCCATGAACCAGTGGACGTGCAGGTCACGAAGGCCGGGACTTACGAAATTCTTCTGGGCATGGACTACCTTCTTCTGCGACAGGTCAATCTCCTATTCTCCCTTGGCGTAATGCAGCTCACATCCGCAATAGGCACCAAAGAATATGCCCTCATCACAGTTGGCGACCGTACAACGGTGCCCATCACCAGCGGAGAGCCCTTCTCCCTCTCAGATGCAGCACAAGAAGATTCCCACACCCGTTCCCATCACGACCCGATCCCCACCGAAGACACACTTGACACGGAGTACATACCGGTTGTGGAATGGTGTGAACTCACCGCGGATCCAGTGGAGCCAGGCGTGCGGAGCAACCTCCTCAGGCTATGGCAGCGGGGAGAGCAAGTCTTTGGCAAAGGGCTTCCCCTGGAGGACGAAGAGGAATTTTACCTAATCCACGCCCAAGCGCCACCGCCGCCCCCTCGCTGGGACCATATCGTACACCCCCGTCTCTCTCAAGCACAAAAACAAGACTTCCACGACCTCCTTGATTCCTTCTCTGACATCTTTGCCGGCTCAGCCATGGACCTTGGGGCAGTGGACGCTTTTCACGTAATCTCCACTGGGACAACTGGCCCCACAAAGCAGAAAGTCCGTCGCATACTTCTTGACCAAGAACAGATCATCACCAAAGGCATCGCAAAGTTAAAAGCACATGGTGTGATCGTCCCCATTGTAAGCCCATGGCGCGCCAACTTTGATATTGTCGGCAAACCCGATGGATCTAAGCGGTTCTGTGTCGACTTTCGCAATCTCAATCGAGTCAGAGAAGAAGACGCATACCCCATGCCGCTGATTGTCAACATCCAGGAACGCCAGCAAGGCCGCGGATGGTTTGCAAAGCTGGATGTCAAGGCGGCCTTCCATGCTGTCCCCATGCATCCAGACTTTATTGCCAAGACCGCCTTCATGATGCCAGAGGGACTCTACACCTTCACCCGCATGTCCTTCGACCTCTGCAACGCTAGCGCAACCTTCCAACGCGTGATGGACTCTACACTCCGCGGCATCCCCAATGTGAGCTGCTATATTGACGACATCATGGTGGCTGCCCACAGCTTCACGGAACTCTTCACATCTCTCACTGCCATGTTTTCAACTCTCCGAGCTGCCAGTCTCAAGCTGAAAGTCACGAAATGCTCCATCGGAACGGCGGAGATGGAATTCTTGGGATTCGTTATGAGTGCAGACGGCATCAAGACGGACCCAGAAAAGATTCCGGCGGTCCAGGAGTGGCGCCAGCCTACCACAGCGGCACAGATGAAAATCTTCCTCGGATTTGTCTTGTTCTACCGTAAGTTTGTCCGTGACCATGCCCGCATAACCCACCAAGACGTGCCCTTTAATTGGACAGCTGAGTGTGCCGCGGCATGGGCGGAGATCAAACACCGGCTGGTTATTGTGCCCATGTTGGAGTTCCCCGACTTCAACCTCCCCTTCTCCATCACCACTGACTGGTCGCGGGATGGACTTGGCGCGGTACTGTTGCAAACAGTCCAAGAGCCCCTCTAACGGGTGATCGCCTACGCAAGCCGAGGGCTCACAGACGGTGAACGGAAGTACCCACCGGTGAAAGGCGAGTGCCTGGCCGTGCTTTGGGCTCTCCAGCACTTCCGCGATTATATCAAGAACGGTAATACCTTCACCGTTTTCACTGACCACGAGGCTCTCCAGTGGCTTCTCACCTCTCAGAACCACGAGGGTATCTTGGCCAAGTGGACCCTTCTCCTGTAGGGCTACAATATGAAAATCAAGTATCAGCCCGCTCTCGCCAACCGCAACGCAGACGCCCTCAGTCGCCTTTCCCCGCAAAGCATGGCCAAACCACGCAAACCGGCAAGAGGAGCACGCGGAGGAGCTACCCGCGCCACCACCTGCTAACGCCGAGCCTCAGTGGGAAGGTGTTGCCCGTGAATTCACAGACGACGAGCAGAATATCGCGCATCAACCACTGTCTGAACTGGACTCCTCCGAGAACTCGGACTCCATGGAAACCCTTCCTGGCCTTCCCACCAATGGCCTCCACCTTGCCCATTGCTGTAACCCTACGATCCGCGGTTGGACCTTGGAGGAGATTGCTGTGCACCTCCCCCCAAGCTCTACGCTTCCGCAACCCCATCGTGTTTCCCCTGCTGCTCCGCCCGTTCACCACCCCCCATCTACACTGACTGCTCCCTCTGCCTCCCCTCTCCTTGACAACCGCCACCCTCTTCCCTTGGTTGACTTTCTACTCCACTCCCCTGCATCCGCACACCGTCTCCGGGACCTCTTCTCCTCCCTCAACCCCTCCCTCTCTTCCTTCAGCATCAACCTCTTTTGTACCCTTGACCGTGACCCGAGGGTGCGCTTGGTTGCCGACAAAATCCTCACAACTCACTCCAGCATCCGGACAGCCGCTGATCAAGCACCGCGCACTTGGGCTCCCGCTCCCATGACTCCCAGACCATCCGCGCATGCCGAGATCCACGTGGCATGGTGTTATGTATGGGTGTGCAGCCGCAAGTTCGTGGCCATCGTGGATACTGGTGCCACGCATACCACAATCGCGCTGTACATGGTCAACACCCTGAACATCCCCCATCTTCTCGAACCCACCCGACTTCGCTTCTCCATCTCCGCTAGCGCCATTGATGCACCCATCGGCCAGATCGCGGCCCTCCCCATGCAGGTGGCAAACGTTCATGCACCACACACCGTACAGGTCTGTGACGTGCGGACATACGACGTGCTCTTGGCGGCGGACTGGCTCGCGCCGCGCAAAGCCGATACATTACTGGGCGCCAACCTTCTCAGTCTCATTTTGACTTCCGGCATTTGTTTTTTCACCCCAACTTTCACCTCGCCTTGACTACTTGCACTTCCTCCTCCCGTGGTGACTGCACCAACCGGCACCGGGACTCGACTCACGCGACGCCTCACGCAAATCTCAGGCTTGAACCGCGGAGCAACCTTCTAGATGGCCCGCCCTTCCAGTGCGGAGACCGCGCCCTCGACAAGGGGGGGGTGGCACATCGAGACGTAAGCTGCAAAGAAACTCCGTCAGCTAGTCCACGGCACCTGCTACTGGTGCAGGACGTTCTGCGGCACACAAGATGCCAACCCCTGCAGCAACAACCGCATCCTCGCCACGATCTGCTCCCGCCCTGAAACCAATGCCTAGACAATCCCCTGCAGGCACGGAATCAGCAGCGGCCGCACCCCCAGCAGCAACTGCACCGATGGCACCAGCCGGTACACCACCGCCACCTGGCCCCTCCGCACCCACTGCGCACACCTATTCCCCACCGGCCTCGAGAGGCAGCCCAGCCCGGGCTCACCACACTCTCTGCTCAGTGCAGGAATGGTGATGGAGGGTGCATGGACCCAGCTGGAAGAAGAGAGCTCTGGTGACAGCGGAGATCAACCCAGGGCTACTCGACTGCTGGACGTGGTTAGCAGCGTCATACTGCACCTACGGGATGACTCCCGGAAGCAATCCGCACAGACCTAGCAGAATCGTTCTTTGATCACGCTTGGCAGGTGGTCTTGAAGGGTACGGCCAAGGGTGCCCTGGCCCTCGAGCACCACGGGCGACAAGAGCAGCTGCTGGAAACAGCAGGCACGGAGCGTCTCATCGCGGTGCTCCGTGACGTAGTGAACTTCCACCCGGAACAAGCACGCGACATGGCGGATGTGGTGGAATTCCTCAACATGGACCGGCCGGATCTCTCTGTGAAGGCCGCCCACCAGTGGTGGCTCCAGGTGCTCCGGGACCAGAGGCAGAACCTTACGCGGCACTACATGCATCTCCTTCAGGAAGGAGCCCGGGCCTTCGTCGTCTATCACGCCCACTAGATGCCAGCAGGAACAGCGGAGGCACCGCGCAGGAGATACGCATCGAATTTATGGAGGTGGGGTTACGTGCTCTGAGCCACCGCCACCAGATGAGGAACACAATACTCGTCCCAGGAAATCGCACGCATCACCGCGGCAGAACGACAGTGCGACGGCTGGTATACGGCCATCGAAAAACGCTGGCGCTTGACCCTTGAGGGTGTATAAGGCCCCGGATTGGAGCTGCGGTGGCGAATGAACTATGGACGACGCTCAGGCAAGTAGGCCAATCACTGAGAGAGGAGGCGATGCGACACTAGGTCAGGGAAGTCGCGGAAGTGTGCAAAGAGGAGAAGAACCGCTGCGGAAGCGGTAGTGGCTGTAGAAGAAATGGCAGTGGCTGAACGATCGGCAGAGGAAGCAGCAGCAGCGATGAGACGAAGGGAGGCGACAGAGCGGGCACTAGCGGAAGCGGCAGCAGCAGCAGAACAGGAAGCCGCGGCGAGACAAAGGGAGGCGGCAGAGCGGGCAGCAGCGGAAGCGGCAGCAGCAGTAGAAGAGGAAGCGGCAGCGAGACGAAGGGAGGCGGCAGAGCAGGCAGCAGCGGAAGTGGCAGCAGCAACAGGAAAAAAAGCGGCGGCGAAGCAAAGGTAAGCGGCGGAGCAAAAGGCAGCGGAAGAGAAGGAAGCTGTCGAGTAAGCGCCATCGGAAGCAGCAGTGGAAGCAGCAGCGGCAACAGTTAGACAGACCACAAAGAAAATGAAGGCAGAAGAACGGAAAGCAGCGGAGGCAGCAAAGGCCGCGTTAGCCAGGGAAACCGCCAAGAAAGGCACAGTGCAAAAGGTAGGCGCGGAGGGATAAAAGGCAAGAAAGGTGGCGTGAGGCAAGACCATGACGGGGATAGCGGCTGCAGGAAAAGAGACCCGGGGGGATGCGCCGTGAGCTACAATGTCGGAGGCCGCACTTGGTCTAAGGCCAGGCTCCAGGCAGCAGCGGTGGCAGCAGCCAAGGCTGCAGCGTCCGCTGCCGCCAGCAAACAGGCTACCCCGTCCCACAACGCTTCTTTCAGCTGCATGGCCACCCCACACAAGGAGCCGGCCCCAAGCGGACAGGCCCCATCCGTGGAGACAACTCCGATGTCCCACCAACAGGATCAAGGGAAGCGAGTGGTGGATGAGAGCACCATTGGAGAACCCTCCACCAAGCGCAATAAGCAACGCCCCCTGCCAGAACATACCCTCTCGAGCATCGACCCAGGACAGCTAGCTCAGGCCAAGCGGGAAGCCGCCCAGGCCGCAGAGCTGCTCCTCGCAGTGTTCCACAAAGTCCCAATGCCGGCCCACATGGTCCCAGCTTAGCTTCGGCCCATCCTGGAGGGAGGCGACGCAGTGGCTCCGCGCGAAGAGGTCCCAAGGGAGGCTGCTGCAGGAGCAACAGCCAAGAGAAAGACAGGAGCAGTGGTGCTCTCGGAGCTCAGCGAGCCGTCACAAGAAGACGACAAGGAGCGGCCCATCGCAAAGGGACAAGGTCTGCTGCGACTCTCTGAGGGGCCAGCACGGTGGCGACAGGAAACGGAGGCGATTGAAATCCGCGAGGGGTCAGGGAAACAACATGTTGGACCTCTAGAGACACGTCAGTGGGATCAGTGGGATGAAGGGGAGTTGCGCGCGGTGGGGATCATCCGGCTCTTCCCAATGCCAGATAGTTGGGATAGGGAACCCCCTGTCTATGACGAGGAGAACTAATGGTGACTGCAGGTGATGAAGGCGGAGCAAGATAAGAGAAGGGCAAAGGGGCTGCAAGGGAAGGAGCCAAAGACAAAGAGAAAACCGGGGGAGGCTGCCGCGGAGAAAGCGGGAAGGACGAAGGGGCCGATGGAAACACAGGAGTGGCGGATCTGGCAGACGGCACACATCCTCCTCCGTGCCAATACCTGGGAACAGCAAAAGGTAGAGGCGCGGAAGGTGTATGAGGCCCTGGAAAAGAGGCTGGGGGTGGAATTCAACACGCGGAAGAAGGACGATCTCGCCCGCCTCTGCGAGCTTTACGCCTGGGAGGACGGCCGCCTTTGGCATGTCACGCCGCAGGTCCTGTGGGTGCCTCCGCCCACCATGCAGAAGGCCATGGTTGAGGCTTACCACTGTCACCACCACTCCGGCATCCAGGCGCTCAAGGACCGCCTGACCCCCATTCTGCACGTGCCAAACTGTGCGGCATTAGTCAAAGAGGTTGTGCAGCAATGCGCACCCTGTGAGCGGAGCCGGAAAATCACACCGCAGGACATGCCGCTCTTCCAGCCCTTCCCCATCGGTGAACCCCTGTAGCGGGTTATCATCGACTTCCACGGGCTCACCGCGCCCAAGGCGACAGGTACTGGGTTGCCGCAGTGGATCATTTCACAAAGTACGTGTGGGTCCGCGCAGTCCCCAACAAGTCCTCGGCCCAAGCTACACACTTCATCCGAGAGGAGATTTTCTCCCGGTTTGGTGGGTGCAGCGTGGTACATAGCGACTACGACACCGAGTTTATGGGGGCCTTTCGCGAGGAGCTCGCGGAGTGGGGTGCGCAGCACGTGCACTCCGGATGTTACCGACCCGAGTCCCAGGGTCAGGTGGAAAGGATACATGATATCCTCGAGCGGGTAGTGGCGACGGCGGAGAACAATAACTGGGCAGAAACCTTGAAGAAGTCGGCTCACTTCATCAACACCACATCCAGTCGCGCAGCATCATTCTCTCCGCATCTCCTCCTCTTCGGACAACCCCCGCGTACAGCCCTGTGCATGCCGCAGAAGCCGCTGCGGCTACCTCTAGAACCAGAGAAGGAGCAGGATGGACGGACGGAGGAAGAACAGGAAGCCGTCAGGGATAGGGAAGTGCAGGAATGGTTTTGGGAGCACTGTCGGAAGACAAATGCGATACAAGTCCAGGCAAGGCTGCGGGGATCCGTCTTGGCATGGCGCAGATGCGATGCTGCCAACCGACGGCTCAACCACGGGCTGATCAGGGAGGGGAACCTGGTCTACCTCCACCCTTTCCCATGCGCGGGGCGGAAAGCTGGAGAGGCACGGGAGGTGTACCGCGTGGCCAGTGTGGATGCGGGACATGTCTGGCTGGAGGGGCCGGATGGGTTCAGCAACCGCAGCTACCCCGCCACCGAGTTCGTGCTCCTACCCCCACCCTGGCAGACGCTTATCCCTGGAACAAGCGGAGCTCTTCCTCTGCTTGCAGGAAGGGGTCGAGAGGCTGGAAAGCGGAGGAGGTGTTGGAGATGTGCGAGACACAGGTGTCGGAGCAGGAGCAGGAGTGGAGCCAGGAGCCTTGGGCAGCTAGGCCAGAGGAGGGTTTAAACGTGCAGGAGGAGTCCGCGGGTGAGGTGCTAACGGAACTGCAACGGCAGGTGGAAGGACGAGGGGGTTTGCAACTGGAGCAACAAGACGGCCACTGGAGAGGAGACCCCGACAACACCCGCCACCACTCCGCGGAGGAGCGCACCCATGATCCCCCGTGAGCTGGCCACACACACGGGCCCTTGTGTATGGTGCGGGGAAAATCTCCCTGCGGAACCACTCCTGAAGGTCGTGTGCCGCATTTGTGGCAATCCGGCACATCAGGGGAACGCGAAAAGCTGCATCGGACTGAACCATACCTGCATGAGGTGCTTAAACCAGGCTAAGGAGCAGGAAGTGGAGAAGAAGGATAAGGAGGACGAGGGAGCAGGCCCAGGCTTGGGAGGAGGGTAGGCGCGTGGACGATGGGATCCAGAGGAGGAAGAGGAGGAAGAAGAGGAAGAAGGGGAAGAAGAGGAGCAGGCAGGAGCGCGGCAAGGCCCGCGCACGGTCTCTGGGGCCGCTATGAAACGGTGGCAGGAGGAGGGTCGGCTGGCGGACGTGGACCGGGCCCGGAAAGAAAGGGAGAATAAGACATGTGCCCGATGTGGGCACAGCTGGGGCGTGAAGGTGACAGAATGCAAGGTCTGCCTCCGCAAAACATGTGAAAGATGCCTGGAGCAGCCGCGGATGAGAAGGGAGGACGGAGCGGACCCAAGGTATGCAGGAAATGCAGCCGAGACATGGAGATGCAGCGCAGAGTCCGGAAACCGCCCCGGGTGAACGAAGAAGGAACGGAGGTCGACTCGGAGGACGAAGAAGAGCAGGGTCCATCGGAGGAAGTGCCGCCCACCGCAAAGTACCCCATCTGCATCAAAGCCGTGTGAGAGGGCGACCGCTGCACCAACTGTGGCAGGATCGCCCACCAGGCCTGTTTGGTCACAAGCAGCTCATCCTGGGCAAGACATTGCCATGGGTGTGTGGGCGAAGCACTCAGGGAAGAGGATGGCGCGCTCGTATTTGATGAGGTCACCATGGCACCGCTCTGCGGAGGATGTGAGGCAGACCTGGAGGGGTTCGGCAAAGCATGCAGAATGTGTAGGAAGATGTGTCACCTACAGTGTGGAGGACGAGGGAAAGAGGGAATCTTGACCTGCCGTCGCTGCCAGTCCAAGCCGCGGAAGGGCAAATGGAAGTTCCCCAACCTAAGCCGCCTCTGCAGTGGAGATGGCTGCATGGGCCAATTGACCGGGACAATACACCGATGCGAGCACTGCGGGCAGTTTCCCATAAGGCGTGTGCCGCAGAGGTAGGGCAGAGTGAGGAAGGAAGGGCGATCTACCGCTGTTCGGGCTGCAGGAGATACGAATGAGCACCACATTGCTCCTCGTGTAAACAGCTCTTGGGTGAGGAAGCACCTACGATCGGTGCGCGGTGTGAAGGGTGCAGACTCTTCGTCCACAGCAGATGCGCGGAGAAGTATGAGCGGGAGGGAGGAGATGTAGAGATATACTGTCGGCCATGCCAAAACCAGAACTGCCCCGGACCTCGCGAAAAGTTCAGCCGCCTACAACGCTAAAAGACTCTGGGACAGAGTCTTGCAAAAAAGGGGGGGTTGGGGGCATCAGTTTCAGGCAGTCTTCTGCCGCCAATCCGCGGAGAGGCCAATCTGCGAAGAGAGGGAGACGGGCAGACTGGGGACCGCGCAATGCACGCTGGCTCCCGCGGCAAGCGTGGTCGAGCATGGGGTAGCGCGGAATGCAATGGCGGTGGAGATGGGCCACCTGGCTGGAAGCTGCCACAGGTTGACATTGTCATATGCGGCAACTCCCCTACGGCTATCTCAAGCGCTTGATGCGGAAGCTGTGAAAGGGCAGGAAGAAGCAGCAGGGAAATCCGCGGTGGGGAAGGAACAAGGGCGGACCGCAGGAGGAAGCATAATCACGAGAACCATCAAGCCGAACAGCGGACTAACGCAGCAATCAAGGAGCAGCAACCAATGATCACTAACGGACGCTGCGTCAATCAAGGAGAAACACCTGGAGGGCACACTGCAAAATAACAAAGATTCAAGGAAGAATACGAGGTCCGCATGCACGAGCCGCGGATGTAGAAGAAGAAGACACAGTAGAAGAAGAAGATTTTTCCTCTGTGTGACTGAGGACAAGACCCGCGGTGTGTAGGCGCACCGCGTGGAGTCCAAGTAGGAAGATAGAGAATGATGTGTGAGGGACAAGACCCGCGCCGTGTAGACGCGACGTGCGGAGTCCTGAATAGATAAGGCCTAGATAGTGGTAGCCATAGGTGGCCTGACATTCTCGCAATCTCGATCACTCTTGGATCAGGATTCCCCCACTCATGTACTCTGCTCCCAATTAAAGATAAATTGCCCGCTCTCATCCGTGCCCTCAGCCTTCTGCTTCCCCACCTTCCACTGCCCTTGAGTGTCCTGCCCGCGGTCAGCGAGACTGTGTGTGTGAAGGACCAAGCTCGGAGTGAAATGAACTGCCGGCGGTGCCCTTGCTTGCCCACGGCCGCGGAACGGGGTTCCGCAGAGAGGAGCTGGAAGCCACGAGGTGGTGGGCTGACGTGAGACAAGAAGTGGACCGCGGAGTGTCACTCACCAGTGAGGTCCTCACTCAAAGTCAGACCTGTGGGTAGTAGAGTTGTCTATTGATCAGGAATAGTGCCTCAAGGGAGCACTTGCGGAAGGATCTCAGTGCAAGCTATCTGCATGAGAAGTTCAAAATCTGCGGATAGCGCGGAACAGTGGTAGCGCGGAACAGGGTAAGCGCGGAGCAAGACAAGCACGGAAAAATCCTGTAGTGCGGCAAAATTGGGGGCATCAACGCGTTTATGATGTGGTATTCTTATCTAGAGTGCTGACGCTACGTTATCCGTACCGACCACCATGAACTCAAACACATGAAGACTCAGCCAAATATGAGCCATTAACAGACTCAATGGATGGAGTTTCTCCGCTCTAGCTTTGACTACAATGTCGATAACTGACCTGGAAAAAGAATCAAGCAGATGCTCTCAATCAGCAACCAGACTTGATGGCTGAGATTCGCATGTTTCTCATTGGACAAGACCCGTCATGAGGCTGTTTGCAAAGAAATACAAGGATTCTGGTGCATACAATATAAATATTTTTTGTTAACCTTACTGGCAATGGCAATTCACTTGCCAAGTCCTTTCACCACCAACTGAAGAACTACAAAGGACGATATTGTTTTCCTGGTTCCATGAGACGGAAGAGCTTGAAAGAGCTCCAATGTTGCTTGCCTGTGAGACAGCCTTCACGCATGGGTTCTTCACTATCTTTCAACAGGCTGGTGAGAAGGTCATGAACGATTGAATCTGCAGCCATTTTGGTTAGTGTTGAATAGCTGAAGTGTGCCAAACGATTGTGCCAGAGATCTGCCATTGTTGACGGAGAGGTTGTCTTTGTCGATGTGGGGTTGGATGTGGAGACCATGAAAGCCATCTCTTGCATCTCTGGGTGTCTTAAGGGTTCAGTGGTGTCAAGGATGGTCAGGTTTCCCATTCGAGTGGCAACAGCTGCCAGTTGAGAAGTTTGGTTGTACACCTTGCAATGTTTGTCAGTGTCAAATACCACTTTGAAGCCTTTGACGTTGAGCTTGGTGACGGAGAGAAGATTTGCTGCGAGATCTGGAACATAGCGTACGTCTTCAAAAGCCCTGATTGCTGGTTTCCCATTACACTTAATGCCAACCTCGACCGTCCCTTGCCCGTAGGCGGGGATAGATCTGCCATCACCAAGGCGGACTTCTTGTGGTTTCAGGAAACGCTTGAAGTTGATGAACCAATCTTTCTTGCAATTCATGTGCTTTGTGCAGCCAGAGTCCATAATCCATGCCAGGATGCCGGCAGCCAGGAGGAGTGTGCTGTCCATGGAGCACATGGCCATTTGTTCAGTTACAAAATCTTCTTCTGCCTGAGTATGATGTGCTGCATCTTCTGGTGCTGAGTCATGGGTTGAATGCTCTGGCTGGGTGACTGACATATCCTTGTCAGACAGGACTGGTCCTTCAGACAGGAGGTTTCACCGGAAGTTGTCTTCTTCATCAGATAATTCCTGTCCTTTTGAAGAGCCTATAAGAAAAGCAAACACGGTGGACATGTATGTTGTGAGCATAGCTTGATGTGGCCATCGAGAACCATAGTGATGAGCAATGTTTGGGCGCCGTTTAGGGCAGTCCACGGCATTGTGCCCCTTTTGCTTGCATGTCCAACACACTCGGTCGTTTGGTGGAACAAACCCCCGTGGTGAGTGAGGGGTTGACTGGACTCTGCTGTTGAAGTGCGTAAGGGAGCCCTGACTTCTGTTACCATAGGACCCAACCTTCTTGGTCCTCTGTCCTTGATGTTTAGCTACGGGGCCAGTTTCGCCTCCATTTTCCTTGAGATACTGTTCTTCAACCATCATTAGCTCTTCAACAGCTTTCTCCGGAGTTAGTGAATATGGCTGAATTCCAGGTGGTGCTTCTGCTGCAGGTGCAGTACCCACGGAAGCACCAGCTGCCCCAGCGGCTGCTCTGCCTTGTGCACCAATGTCTTGCTGCAGAGTTGTCTGAAGTTCAGCCAGTTGGGCGTCAAAGCTCTTCCCCTGCTTCTGAAAGGTCTGAAGTCGGTTGATGGTGTCCTTGAATCTGACAGGTATTCCACGAAAAAGATTTAGCACTAACACTCTTTCAGAGATCGCTCCTCCCATTGATGAAATGCGACTGGCCAGATGCTTCAGATGAGACACGTGATCCTCCAGACGTGTTCCTTCTTCCATCTGTTGAGTGTAAAACTCTGTCAAGAGGCTCCCAAGTTCAACATCAATTGTTCTCTCACAGCGATTCTTCAGGGCCTTCTAAGTCTTCCTTGGACAGTCAGTTGGGTTGTCTTCTCTTATGATAAACTTGAGTCATTCTCTTAGATTCAGCACCAAAACTGAGAAGGCTTGATCACAGCGCCGCTTACAGTTGATTTTTTCTTTGTGTGCTGCTCCAGCGGGTAATGTGTCAGTGGGAGGATGGCAGACGACTCCCCAGAGGCACTTGTTCAGAAAAATCATCTCAATGTTGAATGTGAAGGTATTATAGTTGTCGTCGTCAAACGGCGCCAATATGAAGTGATCCCCATTGTTGATGGTTACTGCCATGGTTGATTAGATATGAAGATACCACCTGCTCTGATACCAAATGTTGAATTATACATTATAGGATCTTTAGGGATCTTTAGAAGTAATCCTCAGATTGGTACACTGTTTGATGCTTTGCTTGGATTGTTGGTGGCAATCTCACTGGTGAGTATCACCACTTACACACACACAGGAACTCTTGCCTTAGTAATGTCATTGACTGTGTGATTCAAGGGTATGAGCTGAATGCACAGTTACACGACTCGTCTCACAAGCTTTCCAAAGGGAATAAGCTTGTTAAGAATGATCTTGTACAGACGAAGTAATAAGAAATACAAACCTACAGAAAAATACAAGTGTTGCGTGGTCCGGTATCCTGTGTCTTCGAGTTCTCAGTCACAGGGTCACCCGGACGCCGCTCGATGACCTCGAGTCATTGGCAGACCAAGGTTGGCGGATGCCCAGCACCCTAAGTGCAATCTATGGACAAGATCGTTCGGATCTGCGGTCACTTCCCATGACCATCGATCTTTCTTGGGCGTCGTCTTCGAGAGGGGGCCGATGTTCACACTTCTTGATTCGTCAGCGGCTCCTATCAGTCCGCTTCCGTCGTAGCGATTCTGGATCATCAGATCCGTCTTTTAGAAAGACGTCACCTGCCCCCGTCCTCCAGTCCTCCAGTCCTTGGCCAGCAGGCCTTTACTATCGAGAGGAGCTCACGCTCACACTCTCGCTTAATCTGCCAAACCACATACCGCCTTTACCCAAATCCTTCCACAATATATGGTGCTTGTCAACAGGTTCCTGTCAGCTCTCCAGAGCTCTGATAGGACGAGTAGGGTGGATAGGGCTGCGGATGGATGGACCAGTGGGACCCCTAAAGAGGCCTGCCCACAGCCATACCATACCCCACCAGACAGGATAGACAGGAGGGTCGAGAGAGAGCACAAGTCTCTCTCTCGGCCCTCTTTCTTTCCTTTTTGTTGTTGTTGTGCCGAGCCCAGTAAGCTGTTGGATCAAGGAGATCTGACGGCGATGCATTTTTCAGCAGAAAGAATGCCTGACACCTGCCCAATTGGACACTTCCTTGAGGACAAGACAAAAAGAAAACTTGACAAATACTTCTGGTGGGACCAAATGCAGACCAACGTGGCAGCATTCTGTAAACTGTAGAACACTTGTCAATGGCAAAAATCTCGTCACACGAGGCCACCATGACTGCTCCAACCACACCCTATTTTAACAAAGTGGTAGGTTGACATGAATCTGGACTTCGTGGCAAGACTGCCTGTTACTCTGGAGCCGTATGACGCCATCCTCGTGGTGGTGGAAAGGTGTTTCCAAATGCCACACTTTGTCTCAATGATTACCAATCTCACCGTTGAAGGAAAAACACAGCTCTTTCTAAATCAGATCGTGGGGTTACACAGCGTGCCACCTACCATAATCAGTGACAGAGAAGGCTGCTTCACTACCTCTTTATGGCATGAATTGATGACACATTACAACAGTTCGATCCATCTACCAACGGCGTTTCATCCTCAAACTGACGGGCAAACCGAGAAGACCAATCAAATGCTTAAACGACTTCTCCACACTTTATGTGAACCCCATGGCACCAATTGGATGAAAAAACTGCTGACCGCCAAACTCGCATATAACTTGGTGACTTCCACCGCCACGGGAAAACTCCCATATGAACTTTGCTCGTGGAAACATTCCCGCCACACCAGTGGATGTACAAAACCAAAGCAATGTTCCCAGAGTTGAAATCCATAATTGAGATGTCTCGAGTGTCTAGGAGGAAACATGCCAGACCCTTGCAAAGACACAAGCAGCGATGAAGCGAGCATCAAACCGACATCACAAAAACTAAATGTTCACCATTGGCGATCCCGTCCTGCTGAGCTCAACGGGCATCAAGCTACATGAAAAAGACTTTGCAAAAATCACACCTCAATGGTTGGGCCCGTTTGAGATCAAGAAAATGCAAACCCCGGTTTTTGCTTGCATTATTCTTAAAGATAACATAGGGATCCATCCAGTCTTCTAAATTAGCAAGCTGAAGCAGTATCAGGACCCTGACGTGAAATTCCTCAGCAGAGATGTTGCTCTCCCACCTCTATTTCAAGTGGATGTGGACACAGAGTACATGATTGAGGATATCCTAAAAAATGGATGCCATGGTAAAAATACTAAGTGTCTTGTCAATTGGTATTGTTATGAAACTTCGCACAACAGTTGGGGCTCCTTCAAAAACCTACAAGACATTGATCATCTGATCAACAGCTACTACATGTGTCACCTGATGTACAACGGCCGTGATGACGGACTTGCTAAGCCCAAAGAGTCCGCTGTTGGATTGGTCATTTAATTACTTCATCTAGTTTCATTAACTGAGTATCCTGCTGTGTCTATTGTTGTCACTTTCTGGAATTCTCAGATATTCATGTGCATCACGTGTTCTTGCCCATGCATCCTTATAGTATTTTCCAGGTTGCCACTGGTTGTCACCGGTTGTATTTGCTCCTTGAAAATCATCATTGAAAGGTCTAGTAACTTCCTGTTTGTGAAGATGCATGGAATACTTGTGTGAGGTTATTGTGTAGGATATAATTCATCAGCTGCCTTGCTGGTTTTTATGCATTTTGATGGCAAGTGGTAAGCCGAGCAAAACGTGTATAGTATACAAGTGTGAGAACAAGGATAAGGCACAGTTCAGGTCTTGGGCCCTCAGTTTTAGTAATGCCTGCGGAGCCACGTATGGGTGGATCCTTCAAGAAATGCTGCCAATTATTTGCGGGCTTCACAGAACATTGAGTCATGTCTGCAAAAAATTCTAGGACCACCAAGAATTCAAATAAACACTACCAAAAAGTTGACATAGTGTGTGACACGTCTTTAAACCATTCAGAAAGTGATTGAAGCTCTCAGACTCTTGTGGTACTGAACAATGTAAGTGGGGGTAGCTGGCCAAGATACCCAGTGCCAAATAGCACAAAAATCTGGAAGTTGCCGTGTGGTGGACCATGAATGTAAGGATGGAAATGTTCACTCACAGAGCTTAGAGAATCCTCGAGGATGTAACACTTACAAGTTTTCTGATGCATGTCCCAAAGATACTGCTGATAAGGGATAGGCTGCTACACCAAGTGGGACATCTACGGTGAAAAAGTAGAAGTTACCGGGGGAAGGGGTTTTGGGTGAATGGGACACTTGAGTAGTTTTGTAGCAAGAGGGCCAATTTGGCCTTCCCCCCCGTAAGAAAGTGAGGGACTGGCCGGTTTCCACCTCTTTCCATAAAAAGGGCTGGCTAAAGGCCAGCCACTTGCTGGCCACCAGCCAGATAGCAGCTGGCCAGCTAGATGGCTGACGGCTGGTCAGGTGACCGGCCAGCCAGCTGCCGGCCAGCAACCAGCAGCTGATCAGTCTGGTAGCTTGATCAGCAGCCGAGAGGCCACAAGGGTCTTGAGGGCGAGGCCAGTGACCTTTCACCCTCGTCCTCACTTACCTCTCCTTGCCAGTGAGGGCGAGCAAGGACCATGGGAGAGCACGAGAAAGAGATCGCGAGAGAAAAATGGCACAAGATTTTGAGATGTGCTCCGCACAGAAAACTTTTGCACCGATACATTTCAAGCATTGTACAGTGCATGTTTAGGTATTGCTAATGTACAATGTTTGTTTTTTAAATCCATCATTTCCCTACCTCCAAGCAGTTGCTCAAGATCTTTGTGGGTGTGGGAGGAGGTGACGTTTTAAAATCCCCCCCCCCCCCCTGCCCCCCTCATTTGGTCATTTTCAAGCATCTTGCGTCGTTGGAGCCAAGTCTTAACGCAGGGAATCCCCCAAGGAAAGAGAGCTACAAGAGTGAAGGAAGTATCATCCAAAAAGAAGCCCCCACCTTTGGGAGCTTGGGAGATCAACCTCACAACATGGCCGCCTCAAGGGAGAGTGCAAAACAGAGAGGAAAGGGATGAGAGAGAAGAGAATAGAAGATGAAATACAAGGAGGAAAGAGACAAGGGCTGCAAGAGAATGGTGTGCATGGTCCTTGCAAAAATGAGATACTTGACCCTTATTCCTAGCATTGTGTGGGGAGAAAAACTCACCTCTCTCCTTGCTCATGACTCTTGTTATTGTTGCAGATTGTGTGTAGGCATTGGAGCTACCTAGTGTCATGAGTTACGGCTTAAGAAAACCATCTTTTTGCGTCAACTATGGTGGAACAGAATAACAGTACTTTTCTACCACGTGGTCGTGCCAACTGGGACAGCCTAGGGAAGTAGACATGTTTACGGTGTGGTTGTGCTTTCTGTGTTAGCTTAGAAAAACAGAGAGTTTATTCTATTAGCCTCACCAACCATGAGGCAAAGAAGACCAAATATATTCAAGAACTATCCACATTTCTGTGAGAACCTCATCCCAATTGGATGTGCTTGTTGTACTATACAACGGCATGGCTAGTGCCAGACCATCATCAACGAAAAATGGCAAGGTGGTGATGGCTTTACCACATACCCTCGGCAGAATCCAGATTTTGGAGCTATGGTTTCAAGCACAGCCAAGCCAACAAAAACCATGTCTCTGAAGAAAGCCTGTGCTAAACAGGGTGAGACTGAGAAGCGTGCAGAAGCTGAAAAGCACTTGGCAAGCATGTTGACGTGTATGTAGACAACCCGCATGTGATGGACAGAGAAATCTAGGAATCCCATCTGGATGTGGATCCCGACAAAGACCGCCAAAACAATGACAAGGACTGCGGCCATCATCATCATTGAAAGAATAAGTTGTACCAATCATTGAGAAATGCAAAGCACCTGCTGAGTTGGAAGAAGCTACCGGCAGTAGCGAGGTTGCTGGAAACAGTGAAGGTGCCAAAAGTAGCCACACAGAAAGATATTACAAGCCTGAGCTATGCTACAACCTGAGGGTGCGAGGGTAAATCCCCCTTTGTACAACATGGACGTGATGGAGAAATTTTCACGCCCAATCCAACATCATGGCAGATGACAATTTCCTTCAAGAGGCGAGCCCTTTCGTGGGTTGGGTAGCGAGATGGGGTTAAGGACAAGCAGTGTACACAAGTAAGTCAACTGCCAACTGTTCACGTACACAAGTACGTGAACTGCACTCGCGTCCGTTTTTTGGTTCTTGAGATGGTATATGAATGGAATCCCTCCCACTGGACTCCCTTCCAGGAGCTACTACCTTCGTGAGTTTCTGGTCTGTTTGGCTCTGGATGGGTTCTCGGTTAATTCTGCACTGAAATTTCCATTTGAAATGGGTTTGCACCGATTGTGTGAAATAGCTTCCACAGTCCTCCTCGCCTTGTTTTGCATTCTCGTTCAGTGGAAAAATCTCTAGAGGTAATCTTCAAGGCTCTAATGACATCGCAGCTCAGTATTGCTTTCACCAAGCTGCTGGTCCACCTCAGGCAAAACATCATGGACCTTGAATGAGACCACAAGTTTCAATCCCTGGCTGCCCCCACAAGGAATTGCATCAATGCAAAGACCTTGACTCAGGATTGGTTCCAGAAAGGACAACACCACGATGTGCTCCTGCTCATGCCACCGCACGTGGAGGAGAGGACCACCAAGCCTTGAAAATTTCAGAGCCGGTCATGAATACATCGCTCCTCAATAGTGTGGAAATTTTTCGTAAATACATGAAGCGACGGGTGGCAAACCGCAGTATTGTGTACCGGTGGTACACAGTTACGCAGTTTTTGGTTAAATTTGAGTACCGGAATGCGGTGTCGGTACTCTTGCCGAAAGTACCACAGTACACAAGATTTAATGTTTTTTTTTGTCATTACTAAGCGGTAATCACGTTATACCATGATTACCATGGTACTTTGAACATTTGTTGAATATTTGACCCCATCATGCCCAGATGAAAAAACTTCTCGCATCCTCATCGTCAATCCATTCCGTCTGCAAGAATCAGCAAGATTTTCTTGTCCTTTTGTGGCGATGTTGGTCTGTAAGCTATTAGAGTAACGCGGTACGGTTCCGTTGTACCATACCGTGTTACTATACGGTATCTTAGGAGGCTAGTTCCGATACCAAACCGGTACCATGAAAGAAATACTGTACCGCGGTATGCAGCGTACTGCGGTGAAGTAATGCGTCATTGGTAGTACTGCTGCTATCCCTGCATGAAACTTACTGACAGGCTGAACCACATGAAGCGCGTTCTGTGTATCCATAAAGCTCCACTCAATCAATGGGAGAACCTTGCCATGACAAGATGAACTTGAAGGACTTATCTTCAATTACATGGTTAACAAGTAGAAAGTCCATGCCATTGAGGCCTTTTGTGCCGTCTTGAAGAAGAAGTTCCACAATGTGAGGAGACATATCGGGCCTTCTACAAGCCCAAGGACTTCAAGGAGCTAGGTATCTCATTGAATTCCTACTTGAACGATTTGATCATGCTCGTAGAGGAGTCAAAATCATCACAATGGGTGATGGAAGTGAGACATTCAAGTTCCCAGACAATTTGTTCTTGGAGTACTTACGTGATGGTCTTGCCAGCGAGAAGCTAAAGGAAAAGACCACCACTAAGGAAACAGGCCAATATTGGACAAGCCGGAGGAATCTGCGTAACTCCATGAGTAGTTTTTATCTTGAGAACCAAATAACCACTCCAACACACAGCCGGACATGTGTGCACAACAAGGCTATCAAATGCAAGCGGACACTGTGGAAGCTCGATGGACAGTTGGGTAGCGAGGTGGGGCTGAGGAAAAGAAGCCTGTGAAAATCCTATTCAAGAAGACTGGTGGTAAAACAGCCTCCAGCCACAAGTGCAGCTGCAATAATGATGAGATGAAGGCAGAGCATGAGCGTCGTAACATGGTTTTTTGCAAAGGGCACCACCAAAACTACATGTAGTCAGGCCACTTTGGGAAAAATTGCCCCAGGGCTTATTGGTGACAGAAAAGAGGCTGCAACATTGGATGTACCTGCAACACCTCATGGAGATGGTGCAATGTGTAGTCACAGACAGAGTCGTTGACAGAGCCGTGGCCGTGGCAACAGGCCTGATTGTATAAATGGATAGAGGCATGGTTCAGGTTTTTCACACCTTTGAGTGGCGTTAGTTGGGACCACTATGGAGGAAAAGTGGATCACCAGTGTGTGCTCATGTTTTTTTGCGAGGTTATGGTACAATTGAATTCATGAAGAATTCAGATTACTCTGTTATTATCTTTCCTCTAATTGACCTGCATTCTACACGTGCCAATTGCCACTGTCCACTGAACCCTATCTCTCCGGAAAAAAATACATGATCAAAGCTACATATTGGTTGTCAAACTGACCATTTTACAAGCATTTTGTTCTGCTGTAACTGAGTGCTCTCAATGAGGTGAGTGCAAACACTTTCGTAGTACCCCTAGTCGACAATTTCAACCTTGCCACAGTTGAAGATTGGAAGGTTTTGACTCAAGTGAAACACTTGAGTTACAGTCTCCACTGCATTTATTATGTGCTTTACAAAAGAAAATCCCCCATCATCAAGCCTCTTCACTCAAATAACTTCTGTAACATGATGATGCAATTTAAGATACACCCAGATCGTATCCTTGTGAATGTGGTGGCGAGCACTGGAGGGAATGACTCCCTTGTGATTTTTGGCTTTACCTAACATGTGCACCTGAATGACAAGCCATGAGATGTTGCACTTATCATCAGTGACAATCATTTGGTACTTGTGATCGATTCCTGTATAGAAAACATTCGGATTCAAGACTACATACTGAGTGTTAGGTTGAAGGTTCTCAACCTTCATGATCAATTTGGTTTCTATGAAATCCATGTCTCCAAGGAAACAAGGCTCTGGTGTTATTTTGATCAAAGATTCTGATCCTCCAAAGCAACAATGCCACTTTATGGGGAAATTGTATGGGGTAGTGTATCTTTATTTGGGTAGTGGTGTATCATATACATACACTAGTGTATCCTACACTCACATTTTTAGCTTTTTGTGAGTGATAACTGGTTGGAGGGGAGGAAGGGGGATGAGAAAACTGGAAAATGCACGAGGCAGGTATCTGAGGTAGTGTACCACTGTCTGAGTAGTAAGTGTATCTTATTCATACA
>SZWC01007436.1:104495-126995 GCA_023375785.1 Penium margaritaceum
AGAGAGAGAGAGAGAGAGAGAGGAGAGAGAGAGAGAGATAGAGAGAGAGAGAGAGAGAGAGAGAGAGAGAGAGAGCGTTACCGGTCTTGACCAAGGTAGCGAACGGTCTTGATTGTCTCTTGATGTGATATAACCCTTATCCATTGGTGAGGGAAATTAGTGAAACAATCCGGCTAGCTCGCTTGTCCATCCCCACTTGACTAGTTTTTAATGGTGATGGACAAGTGATCCACCTCGAGCCGCGAAAATAATGGAGTCAAGAAGGAAGAAAACATCTTTTGGCTGAAAGTTGATGGGATTATCAGTTGAACCAAGTTTTTCTAGAAGAAAACTGATCACACAATTCTGAGAATGTCTATTTTTGCATTGAGATAATGCAACAGTGAATATGGAAAAGATTTATTGCATGGATTACAGCTGGGATATTTTCCTGAAGTTGGACAACTACCATCTGAACGCCTCCAGTACATCCAATGAGATTCTTCAAATGTTGGAGAATAGAAAATCTATCAGAGAATACAGAGGAGGAAGTCAAGTACACAAGTCAACCATGTGCATCAGACATTGGTTTGTGCACCGGTTATCAAAAACAACAAAATACAGTACAAACAGGGAGTCGATGAGTATCGGCTGATAGTATTCTTTTCTTCTTTTTCTTTCAGTGATTGAAGCTGCAATGAGGACCTGCTCTTTCGGTTTGTATGAAACAGTGAAGGGAAATTTTTACTTCAATTGGTCGTTGGGGAGGAGACAGATTTCTGTAGCTCCTGGTGTGCATATTGTCAAGATTGGCGGCAGAAGTTGTCAATCAATAAATAGCATAAATGACCACATGTGTGTTTTGGACAGTATCTACGTCACGTGATTTGATAGAATTTTTGGCAGCCCTCAGGGAGGTGATCAGTCTCACCAAGAGCTGCTAGGCAGGACCAATTGTATGTGAGAGACAAGTTGCATGGTTGCAAAGACATAAATCTGGAAGCATGTGAAGTTGTGTGGTGAGCGCGAAAGCTGGTTTGACTCGTGGGTGAGAAATTTCATTAGCACAGCTTTCTAAGAAGACAAAGTATGCTCCATTTGGCACATGGAGATCATGCCACCCTGTCAAAGTTCACCTCCTAGCACACTCTTACTCTAGCAGGATGAGCTGCAGTCGCACTATCATTCAAGAGAATTATCATCCTTACCATGTGCACAACTAATAATCTTGATGGAAACCTTCTTTGAAGCACCAAGAAGGTCCTCCTGCCGCCTTTCTACCTTGATAATTCTGGCCGTCACTGGTGCTGGTAGAGCAGGAGCCGTCACTTGAACCAGACCCACTGTCAGCAAACCTTGAAAATCCATATCTCCCTCAAACGGACTCCAAATCAAGTTCTGTAAAATGCTACAGAACTAGGAAGACATCCTCTATGAATCTGGTGCACCTGATGATTTTTCTAAGCAAACCACGTTGTTTACTTTTTGGCACCCTATGTCCATCATTCTCCCACTTTGCAAGAATAAAAATCACACGCCAACACTGTGCCCTCAGCTACTGAAAGCGATGTGCTTCCAGCGGCTTCGTCAGGAAGTCTGCGAGCATCATGCTTGAGGGACAGAACTTGATTTGCACCACCTCCTTTGCCATGGGCTCGTGAGCAAAGTGGTAGCGCAGGTTGATGTGCTTGGTGCGGGCGTGGAACTCTCCGTTTGTTGCAAAAGGGCAAAAAGGCAGATATGTCCCAAACCCATGCGGAGCATACCGACAGTGAGGGAGGGGAGAGATGCCACTCTCTCCCCTCCCCCATCGTCACCTATGCTACTCTACACTCCTACTCTACTCTGCTCTAGGGGTCAGGAGAGAGGGTAATCCCATGCCTCGCCCTGCCCACTGTGTACCTGTTCATGTCAGTGACCCATTGAGCTGCACCATATATTCCGGCAGGGATTGCACTAATGCAGCGAGTGGCTCAAAGCAAGAGAAGAGATCAGGCGGGGTCCTGACGTGGAGAGGCGACGAGGTGCAAGCACAAGAAGCACAGAGGAGCCGGAAACTCCCCGGACAAAGTTGGATATTCGATCAGAAGATCGATTATAAAACTCAATCCGAGGGCTCAGGAAAATCTGTCTTTACAGGATTGACGGTCCACGACAAATGTATAAATCAAGTGGAGCCTCATGGATACGGGGGGGTTTCCAAAATAACAGCAAAGACTCGGTGTGACCGCACCCCAGAGACCTGCCGGCTCCTGGCGGCAGATTGCCGTCTCGCACTATTGGAGCCTCATGGATACGGGGGCATTTGAAGCAAACGGCAGCGCAAGGTGCGCCGGAGCTTCAGGATTTGAAGAGCGAGATTCAAAACTGACACTCTATTGTTCCAAGAGGAGATGTTCTGACATACTACACTTGTACCCAGGAACTGGAGTTGGACTTGTACTTTATTTGAGTTATCGCATGCCAGAAGTTCCTGATGAACAAGACATTTGTGTTGGAACTTCAGAGCTGAATTGCGATTGGTTGCGCTGTTCTTAATCTCAGTCAACTACGCTTTAACAATCTCAATTTCTAACATTTGGTATCAGAGCAGGGGCGTTGGTTGACTACATCAAGGACTGGCTGCGCTGTCTCAGACATTCATTCAGTGGATCCAGTGGTTTCAACCAGCATCACCAGCAGAAGCAACACCTGCCAGCGGCAGTAATGGCAGGCTTCAGTGGAGGCAACATGGGTGACACATTCAAGATTCAACAATTTGACGGCCGGGACTACCATGAATTTGCATTCAACATGAGAATGGTGTTCCTGGCCAAAGGCTTGTGGGGAGTGGTGTCAGATCCCCCAACTGAGACTCTAAGCGCAACGGCCTCAGCAGATGAGAAACTACTATGGCAGCACAGATGTGATCAGGCGTTTGCCATCTTGGCAATGCAAGTCTCTGAACGTCTCGAGTTCCTCATCAGAGATGGAAATCCCACATTGGATCCAAGGAAGGCTTGGGTTGCACTTCAACAAAGATATCACAAAGTCGGCAATTCTGAACTCCACAACCTTTTTATCCAGTTCTGTGAACTCAAGATGGATGACAACACGAGGCTGGAAGATCACGTTTCCCGACTCAAAATGCTGGTTTAACGTATCACCTCAATGGGCCAGTCTCTATCTGAAAAAGTCATTGTTCTACGACTCTTTTCCAGTCTACCATCACGCTTTGAAACGACCGTGGAACAACTACTTTCTTTTCAAGAGCAGGGTGCTAAATTTGTCTCCAGAATCCAATCATTGGAAACAGCTCGACAACAAGCTTTATCTGGAGCATCCTCCACCAGCAACATCGCCAGTTCATCCAACAACCCTGGTGCAGTTGCCCAAGCAGTCCAACAACCGCAGCCGGTCATGCAAGGAGGACCAGGACAACCTGGAGTATATGAACTAACCCTAGAGAAAGCCTGTGACACTCTTTTTGAGCAGAAGAAATTTTTCTTGAAAATGGAGACCTCTCAGATGCGGCTTTGGCAGCTCGCTATGGAGGCAGGTCTCAGCAGCATTTTTCATGCCCACATGCAAATGGGCATGGTCATACAGGTTTTTCTAGAAACCAGCCACAACATCTTCATCGCCAACTGTCTCAAGGGGTAACATTCCAGCAAGAGCGCCCACCAGTAAGGGCTATGAACATGTGAACTGCTGAAATTTCCAGCAGCTTTGTCACATTAATTGCTACTGTGATCAACCAAAGACGCCACGACATCCTGACACGCAACATGCCCTCTTGACAACAACGCCTTCACCGAGCAACTTCATCGAAGGTTTCAAAAACATGTTCACTCAGATGACTACAGCATGGAATCAGATGCTACACCAAATGGAGACACTCCATGCAAATGGATCCGATGCAGCAGCAAAGATCAACTTCACACCCGACGCTGTGCATTTTTCCGATCTGGCACAACCACTGTTACAGCAATCAAGTTTACCATCCCCTGTACCAGATTCAACTTCAACTGACAACTTCATCCTTGAATATCTGGCCCTCAGCACCATCGACAGTGCCTTTTTACTGGCTGCTGGAATTCTGGCGTGGATCATTGACAGCGGCAGCATCCGACACATGACTTGCAATCGCTCCTGGTTCATCGACTTCAAGGAACTCCGCAATCCCAAACCTGTACGCATTGGTGACGGCCATGTCATCCCAGCCATTGGAGTTGGCACTGTCAAAACTGCTATCTCATTTGGAGGGAAGGTGGCCTCCAGAACCTTTTCTGATGTTTTATTCCTACCTGACTTGGCAGCAAATCTCCTTTCCGTCACCCGATTGAACGACAGAAATTGCAAAGTGGTTTTTGACACTGACAGGAGCTATCAGAGTTTTTCCAGCAATGGCAAACTTGTTTCCCAAGCACAATGAGAAGGTAACTTGAAAATTCTGCCCACCTTGGATGTGGAGGCAGATCCATCAGTTCCAGAGGTGGCCTTGGCCACGGCAACTCCAACTGCCACATCCACTCAGACTCCTGACATTCTTACCATTCTCTGGCATCAACGTCTGGGTCATATTGGCTTCAACACCTTGCAGACCATGTCACAACAAGAAATGGCTCATTTTCTTCCTACTTCTCTTCGCAAGCCTACCAACACCTGCTGTGAAGGATGTCTTGCTGACAAACAACACCAAGCCAGCTTCCCCAGCTACTCTGACAGCAGCACCATGGACAAACTTCAACTCATCCACATGGACCTCTGCTATGTCAAAGATGCCTCTCTTTCGGGCAAACATTACTTTCTGGTTCTTCTGGATGACTTCACTCACTATGTGTGGGTTCGTTTTCTCCGTCACAAGTCTGAGGCTCCTGAGCACATCATCACGTGGGCCAGAAAGGTGGAAAATGAAACCGACAAGACCATCAAAGCATACCGCTCTGACAATGGCGGGGAACTTGTCAATGCCACCCTTCATTCCTTCTTTCATCAAAAGGGTATCACTCATCAGCGAACAACACCGTGCACGCCGCAGAAAAATGGGAAAGTGGAACGGATGAACCGTACCCTTCTGGACAAGGCACGCTCCATGCTCTATGCTGCCAGAATGACTACTGGTTTTTGGGCAGAAGTTGTCAATACGGCTGCCTGTCTTCTCAATCGAGTTCCGTGTTCAAAGGCACCTAACGGTTCCTCTCCGTACCAGGCCTGGACAGGTCACAGACCCAATGTGGGTCATCTGAAAGTCTGGGGCTGCACCGGCTATGCTTGGGTCAAACCTGAACTTCGTGAAAAACTTGGATCTCACACCCACAAAGGAGTCTTGTTTGGCTATGAAGATGGGAATAATGCCTACCGACTCTGGGATCTGAGGACCAAGACCATCATCCACAGCCGAAGTGCCACATTTGATGAATCTCTTCGTGATCGACAGCATTCTGTTACTAACCCTGACTTGCAGGTGATCTCCCTGGATGCCATTCAGCCGTTGCCACCTCAGAGGTCCCATGAGACTCATGACAATGAGCACCCAGGAGTTCTCCCTCCTGTTGTCCCTGCCGCGGAAGCCGAGACTCCTCCAGCACCATCTGCAATAGTTGCTCCTTCACCAGCAGCACCTGGTCCTACGCCCCCCAAGAAGTCCAGAGCGGGATATCGTCAAGGCACAAGCGTTCAACCTGGTGGTTGGGATGTCTCTAAGGGTCCCAGACGGTCTGCTTGCATCGCTGGGTTGAAGGCTCTGACTGCCATCTTCACCAAGAAACGTCCCTCTTCCTTAGCTTCACCTCATCCTGCTCCATCTGCGTTCCTCTCAGCTATCTATCCTACAGCAGATGTGGCTCTCATCACTCAGGTGGTTGACCCAGTCAGCTACAAGGATGCGATGAGCTGTCCTGAAGCCGCTGCCTGGCAAGCTGCTGCTGTCGCTGAGTATGAGCAACTCCTCAAGCAGAACATGTGGATTCTGGTCCATGCCCCCTGCGAATGCTCCTGTTGTCTCATGCAAATGGATATTCAAAGTCAAACTGGATGAGCACGGACAACCTGATTTCTACAAGGCCAGATTGGTGGTACGTGGTTACACCCAAGTCCACGGGGTCAACTACAGTGATACATTCGCCCCTGTCCCCAAATATTCCTCCATCAGGGTGATTCTGGCTCTGGCTGCCCATGAAGGCTGGCACCTTCACCAGATGGACGTAAAATCTGCCTTCTTGAATGGTGATCTTGAGGAAGAAGTGTACATGCTCCAGCCTGAGGGCTTTGTGCAGCTGGGGGGGGGGGGAGGAAAAGTCTGTCGGCTCCTCAAATCCCTCAATGGCCTCAAGCAAGTGCCGCGGCAGTGGAACAAGAAAATTCACGAGTTTTTCCTCAGCCAGCACCTGGTCCGACTTCATTCTGATCACTCAGTTTACTACAAAGGTGGCCTTGACAATCTGGGTGTCATCTTGTATGTGGACGATCTAATTCTGTTTGGAAGATCTCTACCAACTATCAACTCCTTCAAACAAGCTCTTTCAACCGCTTTTGAGATGAGCAACATGGGCCAACTCAGGTTCTATTTTGGCATTCAGATCCATCAGACCATGCATCCATCCACAGTGATACTTTCCCAAAGCACTTACATCACACGCATGGCAGAGAAGTTTGGACTTGACCAGCCACACCCTACCAACACTCCACTCAATGTGGACCATGGCTTGACACGGCCAATCACTGTGGACATGTTGGCAGATCCCACCAACACCAAACTCTACCCGAGTCTGGTGGGATCGCTGATGGACGCATCCGTCAGGACGAGGCCTGATCTGTCTTATTCCGTGGGGATCTTGAGTCAAGGATGCAAGAATCCAACAGCAGACTATCTCACTGCTGCAAAACGCTGCGTGAATTACCTAAAGTGCCATGCAGAGCGCAACATCCAGTACACTCAAAATGACGAACTGACACTTGTGGGCCATTGCGACGCGGATCTCTCAGGTGACAAGACCACCAGCAAATCCACATCAGGCTTAATCTTCATCCTGAGTGGAGGACCGGTCAGCTGGCGCTCAAAAAAGCAACCAGTTGTTGCACTATCATCTACTGAGGCAGAATACATCACTGCAAGTGAAGCAACGCGTGAAGCAACTTGGCTGTGAATGCTACTTGGTGAACTTGGGTTCAAACAGATGGAACCAACGACCATCTACTGCGACAACCAAGGGACAATCCCCCTGAGTGAAGACACCGTTCTACACGACAGAACCAAGCACGTTGAAAGGCAGTACCATTACGTGCGAGATGCACTGGCAGAGGGAGAAGGAGCAGGTGGCAGATGTGTTCACAAAGGCACTGGAACAGACACAGCACGATACACTCTGTGAATGGATGGGATTGCATGATCGAAGTCAATAAACTGGGAAATCACAAGTGAGGGAGTGTGAGAGCCTATTTTCTTGTAACCCGGCTCGCTCACTATGAAGCAAGAGACCATGGATGTGAGGATGAGGGACAAGTGAGAGATGGATGAACCTCACTTCGACAAAACGGGGAGGGAGAAATCAGTGGATGGACAGAAACGGGGGGGAAATAGACTTGGGGTGGGGACAAGTGGTAGGAAGATAGTCTTTTTTTAGGATTTGTTATCTTTCTTGCTGCTTTGTTATTGGGATTTGGTACATACGGGGGGGAATGTTGCAAAAGGGAAAAAAGGCAGATGTGTCCCAAACCCATGCGGAGCATAATGACAGTGAGGAAGGGGAGAGATGCCACTCTCTCCCCTCCCCCATCGTCACCTATGCTACTTTACACTCCTGCTCTACTCTGCTCTAGGGGTCAGGAGAGAGGGTAATCCCATGCCTCGCCCTGCCCACTGTGTACCTGTTCATGTCAGTGACCCATTGAGCTGCACCATGTATTCCAGCAGGGATTGCACTGATGCAGCGAGTGGCTCAAAGCAAGAGAAGAGATCAGGCAGGGTGCTGACGTGGAGAGGCAACAAGGTGCGAGTACAAGAAGCACAGAGGAGCCGGACACTCCCCAGACAAAGTTGGATAGTCGATCGGAAGATCGATTATAAAACTCAATCCGAGGGTTCAGGAAAATCTGTCTTTACAGGATTGACGGTCCACAACAAATGTGTAAATCAAGTGGACCCTCATGGATACGGGGGGGTTTCCGAAATAACAGCAAAGACTCGGTGTGACCTGTTGGATCTAGTGGGTGTGGAGGAACCCTCAAGGATGCCTAGCTCTCACAGAAGCATGCTACAAGGATCAAAGTGTTTGGGGCAGCCAATGGACACCAATGGTAAAGAGTGTGGAGCACAAGGATCACGGATGTGAGTGGGCAGAACACATCGCATTCAGTAGAACTGAATCAAAACACGTTTTGGTTATTGAGGATAGTGAGATTGCATCAGATCCTTATAGTCTGTGATCTAAGCTTTCCAAAGCATCCAAGCACGCCAAAAATAGAGTAGTATATCCCCTGCTACGGTCGTCAAAGTAACCCTTGGTGGAGCCGCCCACCTTGCCTTGCACGCTAGGCAACGGGAGGCGCTTCGATGATGACCCGTCGAAGTGCCTTTCCTCGCCCATATGTCAAGGAGAAGTTCAACCTGGTTAAGGAGAACTCTCTGGTTGCTTCCTTAATGGCCCTGGTGCATTTGGAGTTCGTTGAAGACGAACTCGGATCATTGGCGGTGGATTATCCCACCACCCATCGCGGGTACCAAATTCCACCTGCCCAACACCCGAACTTTGGGCTAGGCTAACTTTCTGAATACTCTCAAATCGAGCGATTCAAAGCTTGATCCTGCATGGAAAAAAATCCAAGGAATGCAAATCTAAAGTCAGATCAGGTGTTCAACCACTCCTCAGTGGTCTGAACAGAGAGTACAATCAACGGCACTATTGGCAAGGGGCACATCATGTCAACAATCTCCCCCTTGCACCGCAGCCTTGATTCCCTGTCCTTGGAACCTGTAGCATTTTAAACTTCATAGTACAGACCAAGCTCCATGCAGCTTGTGTCATGCCTGTCCTTGGGCTGAGCCTTGGCCATGGCGTCGGCGAGCGTGTGCTTAGTGCCACAATGCACAATGGCAACATCTCCCTTCGCCACCAAATCTCGCGCATAGTGATGCCTGATCTCGATGTTCTTGGTCCTCCCATGCAACACCCGGTTCTAGGTCAGGCTGATGGCACTCATGTTGTCGACATTGAGTACCGTTGGCTTCATTTGCGGCACCCCGATCTCCTTTAGCAGCCGCTGCAGCCACACCGCCTCCTTTGCGGCTTCCACAAGCGCGATGTAGTCCGCTTTGGTGCTAGACAGTGCCACACAGTCTTGCTTCCTGCTTGCCCATGAAACTGCTGCACCGCCAAGCACAAACACGTACACCGACGTTGATTTTTTGTCATCCACATCACCAGCCCAGTTGGCATCGGAGTAGCCAACCAACTCAAGGGAGTCATCACGCACTCCCCCTCCAAACACGAGCCGCGACTGTTTTGTCGCCTTGAGATAGTGGAGGATCCACTTCACCGCTTACCAATGCAGCGGCCCGGGGTCAGCAATGTAGTGGCTCACTTGGCCCTCCGCGAAGGCCAAGTTGGGCCGCGTCGCCACCATGGCGTACATGATACTCCCCACGGTGGACGGGTATGGCACACCTGCCATCTCCTCCTTCTCCTCGTCTTTTCTTGGGCCCATGTTCAAGCTCAACTCACATGTGGTGGTCATGGGTGCACCGATGGGGTTGCACTCCTCCATGTTGTAGCGGAAGAGTACCTCTTGCACGTACATTGCTTGCCCCATCTCACCGTGCGTGCCTTGCGGTCCCTCTTGATGGCGACGCAGAGGTAGTACTCGAGCTCGCCCATGTCGGTCACTTTGAACCGACCAACCAGCTGCCGCTTCAGGTTCACCAACTCCTCCATGTCCGATGACACGATGATGAGGTCATCTACATAAAGGACCACAATTTGGTGCAACCCTGGCTGCCTCCGCATGCACACACTGTGATCCGCCTCGCAGCGCTTGAAGCCAAACTCGGCCATAAGCCGCCCATTTTCAGGTACCACATGAGTGGCGCTTGCTTCAGCCCATAGAGTGCCTTGCGAAGCCGGCACACCTTCCCCGGTGGCGCGTCAACCCCCTTCGGCACCTCCATGTAGACCTCCTTGTCCAGGACACCATTGAGGAATGCGGTTCTTACATCTATTTGATGCACTTTGTAGTCGCGTACCTTCGCCACGGAGAGGATGGAGCGGATGGAGGCAAACTTTGCCACCGGTGCAAAGGTTTCATCGTAGTGTTCACCCTTCCACTGGGCGTACCCCTTCGGGACCAGCCGCGTCTTGTACTGCTCCACCTTCCCCTCCTTGGTGAGCTTCTTCTTGAAGATTCACTTGAAGCCGATGATTTTCGCGCCCTCCGGCCTGTCAATCAGCTGCCAAGTGCTGTTCTCTTCGTGGGAGGAGAGCTCTGATTGTATAGCTCCTTCCCACTCAACCCCATCCTTCCGCTGCAACGCCTCCTTGACAGTCTCGGGCTCCTCTTCCGCAAAGAACGCTCAAGCAAGCCCGGTCCAGATGCCCTCCACGGCATTGTACCTTTTTGCCGTCTTCCTTGCACGTCTGCTTCTCCGAGGCTGCTGTTACCGTTGCTGCTGCTGCTACTGCTGCTGCCCTCTTGTGGCGCCACTTGCACCACTGGCCTGCTCCCCCTCTCCCAGGGACCATGGAGATGCGGGCTCACTCCCCGCCTCCTCGTTCAGCTGCACTGCTGGCGGCGTTTCAGACTCATTGTCCGACTCGGCCGAATGCAAATCAGCCGCTCCCCCATCCCCTGGATGGTTCCCGCCGGTTGGAGCCGCTAAGACGTCACCGTCTTTTGCATCCTCCGGCGTCTCCCCTTCGAGGAGTGGCTGCCACTCCCCTGGCTTGGAGAGATCCGCTTCCTTGTTTGTCCAACGGCTGTCCTTGTCGAACGTGACATTGTGACTCTTCACGATCAACTGCCTCCACAGGTTAAAGAGCCGGTATGCCTTGCTCCCGCTCTCGTACTCGACGAAGATGCACCGGCGAGTTCGCGGGTCCAGCTTACCCCGCCCCTCCTATGCCTGCACAACAGCATGTGCAACACATCCAAAGGTGTGGAGGTGAGCCACAGTTGGCTTCCTCCCGCTCCACACTTCTTGTGGCTTCTTCCACACCTTGGACTCTGCGTCTTTTAGCGGCTTCGTCGACGTCAGGTTCATGATGTATGCCGTTGTCTGTGCCGCCTCGCCCCAGTTCCGTTGTGCGAGGTCAGCATCGCTCAACATGGACCGGACCATGTTGAGGATGGTGCGGTTTGCCCTCGCGGCGACGCCGTTCTGGTGCAAAAAATGTGGCATAGTTTTTTGCCACGTGATCCTCTTGTTCTTCATCCATGCTGAGCAGCCCTTGTACTCGCCACCGTTGTCACTATGGAATGCCTTCACCTTCAACTCTGTTTGCCGCTCCACTGCCGCCACAAATTCTTGCATGCATGACAAGACATCGCTCTTCCTCTTGATGATGGAGAGATAGAGCTTGTGGTTGTGATCGTTGATGAAGGTGACCAAGTAGCAAGCCCCCTCCCCCGATGGAGCTCTCGAATGGTCCACACACATCTATGTGCACCACCTCCAACTTTGCCGATGCTCACGTCCCTTTGCCATTGATTGGCTGTCGTGTCGCCTTGCCGACCACGCACGGCTCACACATGGCATTCTTGGCTCCATTGAGGCTCTTGACCTCAAGACCCTGCACCACTTCCTTCTTCGCCATGTCCCTCAGAGTTGAGGGAGAAATGTGACATAGGCCGCGGCGCCATAGATCCAGGTTTTTTTCATCCTTCGTCACAAGGTTGACGACGTCAGTCCTTGCCGCATCGGTAAGAACCTTGGTACAAAGAAGGTACAGGTCCTCCTCCCGTTTGCCACGTGCAATTACCTTGCCGTCCCCCTCCTTCCGGATGATAGCCTCTTTCTTGTTGAAGAGTACCTCGAGCCCCTTGTCGGTTAGGCAGCTTATAGACACCAGGTTTGCCCCAAAGTCAGGCATGTGGAGCACATCGTAGATGGTGCACGGAATGACTTTTCCGTTCACCACCGACTCGATGCGAACATTGCCTTTGTCCGTGGCCAACTCTGTTTTGCCGTTGGCCACAGTCATGCGCCGCTCGGTGGCGTCTTAGGTGAAAAATGCCGCCCGGTTGCATTGTGTGTGGCGGCCTGATCCGGAGTCAATCACGGAGACTCCCGGATCTGTCAAGTTGGTGGACTCCTTCGCCATCATTGCGAGATTGTCCTTCTTTCCAGCCTTCCCCGGCTGGTCCAACTTCCTGTTGGGGCAGTTACGTGCAAAGTGGCCCTGTTTGCAACAGTTGTAGCACTCCTCCTTGTTGTCACCTTTCTTGGTGCCCTGCTTGGCACCCTTCCCCTTCATGTCTCCCCCTCCACCTCGAGGGCGGAAGGCATAGGCGGAAGTTGACGTTGCACCGCTCTCTTGCCCACCACGCGGCATCCATTTTTTGCGGACATACTTAGCCACCTTTGGGTACTTCAGCTCATCGGCAGACCAGCCACCTACGACGGTGATCATGGGAGTCCAACTGACCGGCAAGGCCAAAAGGAGGATCATGCCTTGCAGCTGAGGGTCAACCTTCCATCCGGTGGCTGCGCACTTGGCATAGAGGGACTCAATCTACTGTAGGATCTCCATAACTTTGTCGCCTTCGTTGGCTCGGAGGGTGACGAGCCTCTTGAAGACGAAGATCTGGTTAACAAGGTTGGTGGACTGGTAGATGGTGCAGAGCTTCTTCCAGGCCTTTGCAGCCTCCGTGCATCTTTGAATCAGTGCGCGCTGTGGTGGAGCTAGCGCTAACACCAACAATGCGAGCGTCTTCTTGTTACGCTTCTTGTACTTGTCCACTTCCTCCGGCGTCGTGGTATCCGGAGGGGCGGTCTCTTGACCGTTGACCAGCTCAAGCAGGCCCTTGTCATCAAGGTAGACTTCAAACTTTCACCTCCACAAAGGGAAGCCGTTCCCATCAATCTAGGAGATGGTGCCGGTGCTCTCCTGCTCGGTCGTTGCCATGGCGCGTGCTGGTAGCGTGAAAGTTGAAGAGCTAGGGTCCTTCTAGGCACGTGGGCCCATAACCCTTTTGTTGGCTCTAGTGGATGTGGAGGCACCTTCAAGGATGCCTAGCTCTCATAGAAGCACGCTAGAGGTGTTTGGGGCAGCCAATGGACACCAATGGTAAAGAGTGTGGAGCACAAGGATGACGGATGTGAGTAGGCAGAACACATCCCATTCAGTAGAACTGAATCGAGACACGTTTCTTTTAGTTATGATGGTGAGATTGTATCAGATCCTTATAGCCTGTGATCTGAGATTTCCAACGAATCCAAGCACGCCAAAAACGGAGCAGTAGATCCCCTGCTACGAAGTAACCCTTGGTGGAGCCGCCCACCTTGCCTTGCACACTAGGCAACGGGAGGTGCTTCGACCCGTCGAAGTGTCTTTCCTCGCCCGGAAGTCAAGGAGAAGTTCATCCTGGTCAAGGAGAACTCTCTGGTTGCTTCCTTTATGGTCTTGGTGTATTTGGAGCTCGTTGAAGACAAACACGGATCACTAGCGGTAGATTATCCCGCCACCCATGGCGGGTACCAGATTCCACCCGCCCAACACCCTAACTTTGGGCTAGGCTAACTTTCTGAATTCTCTCTCAAATCGAGCAATTCAAAGCTCGATCCTGCATGGAATAAATCCAAGGAATGCAAATCTAAAGTCATATTAGGTTTTCAAACACTCCTCAGTGGTCTAAACAGGGAGTACAATCAACGGCACTCATGGGAAGGGACACACCATGTCAACATGACCGCACCCCAAAGACCTGCCGGCTCCTGACGGCAGATTGCCGTCTCGCACTATATTCCACACAGGGCATACAAAGCAAACGGAAGCGCAAGGTGTGCCGGAGCTTCAGGATTTAAAGAGAGAGATTCAACACTGACACTCTATTGTTCCAAGAGGAGATGTTCTGACATACTACACTTGTACCCGGGAACTGGAGTTGGACTTGTACCTTATTTGAGTTATCGCATGCCAGAAGTTCCTGATGAACAAGACATCTGTGTTAGAACTTCAGAGCTAAATTTCAATTTGTTTTGCTGTTCTTGATCTCAGTCAACTATGGTTTAACGATCTAACACCGTTCTTTGTGAGCGCGATGCTGCTCATGTTGTCACAGTAGATGGTCATTGCAGTTTTCTACTGCTGCCAAAGATTTGCCAGCAGCTCATGCAGCTACACTGCTTCCTTTTCTGCTTCACTCAAAGCGCTGTACTCTGCCTTGGTGGAGGAAAGAGAACGCACTCCTGCTTCTTGCACCTCCAGCTGATTGCTGCTCCTGCAAGTAAAAAGCACAAAACCTCTAGTCTATCTCCTTGTGTCCAGATCTCTGCCCCAATCTGTGTCACTATAGCCGATGAGGATGGGGATGTTGGTGCCGTTGAAGGTGAGGCTAAGGCTGCTGCTGCTGTCAAGGTAGCGCAGCACGCGTTTGACTGCCTCCCAATGTGGCACAACCAGGTTGGCGCAGAACTTGCTCACTTCTCCCACTGCTTGGCTGATGTTGAGGCGCGTGCCGACGGCTGCATACTCAAGTCTCCCAACTGCTACTTGGTATGGTACCGCCACCATGCGGTTGCTTTGTTGCTTGTCGTGAGGAGTTTACATGATGCTCAGCTTTGCTCCCACTTCCAACAGTGTCGGCACTTTCCGTGCACCTCCCATGTTGAACCGCTTGATGATGTCGCTCACGTAAGTGCTCTGCAACAGCTCCAAGGCGTGCTCCTGTAGATCACGCGTCACCAGGAAATCCAGGTAGTAGCTCAGATCTCCCATGTCCTTCATGTCAAACCTGGCTGCAAGGGACTGCTAACAATCTTTGCGGAGAGATTTTGAGTCAGAGGCAATAAGCAAGTCATCAACATGAATCAGGATAACAACCTGGCTTTTGTCCTGTGTGCGCCCATAGACCTCATGATCTGCCTCGCTGCGCACAAAAGCAAGGCTAGCGAGCTGCTCATCAATCTTGTGGTACCATGCATGCGGCGCTTGCTTCAGGCCATGATGTGCCTTCATAAGCTTGCACACATGATCTTCCTGCCCTTCCACCACATACCCCTCTGGTTGCTCCTTGTACACATCCTCCTCAAGGTCACCATTCAAAAATGCACATGTCACATCCATCCGGTGCACCTCCTAGTCCATGGAAGTGGCAAGAGCAAGGATTTTATGGATAGATAGAATCTTTGTGACGGGTAAAAACATCTTCTTATACTCCACACCCTCAGTCTGCACATACCCCTTTGCAACCAGCCGTGCTTTGTACCTGACCATCTTACCATCACCACCGCGCTTGTGCCGGAAGATCCACTTGCAGCCGACCACCGGGCTGCCATATGGAGCTTTCTCGAGAGTCCAGGTCTCGTTCTTCATGAGTGCCTTGTACTCCGCATCTGCTGCAACATGCCAATCTGCTGCATCGTCACTGTGCATGGCTTTGCTCAGTGTTGTTGGGTCGTCAGTGAGGAAGAGGAGCTCAAGGTCAGAAGACTCCTGTGAAGATGAAAAACTACACAGGCTCAGCAGCTCCTCTAGCAACCTCTGCTTGCTTGCGAGGCGCTTGGATTGCAACAGCGGCTCCACATGACCATATACACTATGGTTGAAGCATGCAGACCTCCGCGTCAGCTGTTGCTGCTTGCTCGGCTGCTCCTCCTTGTCTGCTTCTGTTACCGGCTGCTTTGCCTCCCCGGCTCCCTCTGCTGCCCTGTCACCACTACCTTCCGCGCGCTCCTCTTCAGCTGCAGGCTCTTCAACTCCCATTGGCTCAAGATCCGTGCAACCGTGAATCCTTCCATGGGGCTCTATGTCCAGCCCTTCACGTCCTCCTTGAATACTACGTCACGGCTGCAGACAATCTTACGTGCGGCGAGGTTGTATATCTGGTATGCCATGGTGTCATAGCTGAGGAAGTTAGCCTTCACACCCTTGGAATCCAGCTTGCTGCGGTTAGCAGTAGGAACATAGAGGAATGCCCCATACCCAAACACCTTTGGGTTCATGAAAGTTGGATTGCATCCCGTCCACGCCTCCTCCAGCGTGATCAGTAGCACGGCACATGTTGGGCTCCAGGTTTTCAGGTACACAGAGGTGTTGATTGCCTCCATCCATAATGTTGGTGGGAGCTCAGCAACCTTGAGCATGATGCATACATGCTCCATGAGCATGCGGTTGTCATGCTCAGCCATGTCAATGAGCTGCGGTGTTGCGAGTGGGGCCACCTCGTGACGGATCCCACGGTTCTCAAGGAAGTCATGGAAGTTATTGGGAATGAAATCGCCTCTGCCATTGGTGCAAAGCACCTTCAGACGCCTGCCACTCTCATTCTGTGCAGCAGCCAACTATGCCTTAAATGCATCAGAACACTTATCCTTCCTGGCAAGAAAGAATACCCATGTCTTCCACGACTTGTCATCAATGAAAGTGAGAAAGTAAATTTTACCGGACAAGGACTGTGATGGTATGTGACCATACACTTCAGAGTGCACAAGAGAGGGAAGCTCAGCTGCCTTCTTCCCCTCCTCAAACAATGGAGAGTGAGCTTGCTTCACTTCAATGCAGCTCTTGCACGCCAACGCACCGGGCTGCTTCACCTTCTTCAGCTGCAAGCCCTGCATCATCTACTGCATGGAGATGATTTCCCAGAAGCCAAGGTGTCCAAGCTAGCGATGCTACAGGCCAATGTCGTTGTCTCCCACTCTTGCAGCTCCTTTTGAGGCAGCTCCCTTCTCTCGTGCCACAAAATGACGGTAGAGGCCATTGTTGTTATCCGCCTTTGCAAGTACCTGGCCCGCACGTGCTGAGATGGTGCAGCCACCATTCTCAAATTGGACCTGAAGGCCTTGGGAGATGAGAGAGGAAACAAAGAGGAGGTTAGCTGCAAGCCCCGGAACATGGAGCACCCCCTTCACACGGTGTTCCACGTGTTTCCTTTGGACAAAAGCATAGAAGGCAATATCTTCCTCTCCCACCGCCATCTGTACATGATTGTCACCCATGTATACTCAACGAGGTTCACTTGCGGTGTAGAGAACAGGCCACTCCTGTCAACAGGTCATGTGCCCAATGGCTCCCGAGCCAACAATCTAGAACAAGGCAGTGTTGGCAGAGACGTGCAGGACCCGGACGCTGCTCAAAAATCCACTCTGCCAATCAGCGGTGTTGGCCGAGGCGTGAGACTGTTTCCCCGCTCCCACCCCAGAGACAAGGTTCTTCTTCTGGCATTCGCACGCCCAATGGCCTGGTTTTTATAGTAGTGGCACTTGCCCTTCTTCTTCCCTCCACCTCCGCTACCATTGGTTGATGAAGCACCACCCCTGTGACTCATGTCGGTAAAGAGGGCTACGTCCAGGCCTCTTCCTCCTCCTTCCTTCTTGTGGTGCTCTTCCTTGAATAGCAGGCTCTCCTCCATGTCATCGAGTGAGAGCTTGTTTCCACGCTGACCCAGGGCAACAATGAGAGGAGTGTAGCTTCTAGGAACGCCAGAGTGGATGGTTGGCATCAGATCACATTCCTTGACAGGGTCCTCAATCGTAGCAAGCTGGTCAGCCAAAGCTTTCACCATGTTGAGATAATCGATCATGGAGCCCCACTCATCCATCTTCACGGTGTGAAAGCAACAACTCTGCTACATGTTCATGAGGATTGACATGGAAGCATAGGTAGACTCAAGCTTGTTCCAAATCTCTTTTGGGGTGAGGATGTTGCGGACAAGGAGTTTCTGCAGTTCAGCGAGGTGGAGGTAGATGGTGGCGTTGGCGTGGTCCCACTTCTCGCGGTGGGTACAGGCCTCGGCAGTGGAGAGGGAGGTTTTGACAGAGTCAGCCTTACTCACATGGCTCCAGAGTCCCTTGTCCATCAGAACCATCTTCATGTGTTGCCCTTGTTGAATGAATTCTAGCCTTTGAACTTGGCGATGTTGACACCGGCCACCACAGAAGCAGATGTTGCCATGTTGGCTGCAACGTTGGCCCACGAACAGCCTCTCTCACACACCAGTGTGCAAGGGATGCCTCAAGGATGAGTTAAGGCCTTGTTCTAGCTCTGATACCACTGATGTAAGCTTTAGCAGCCCTCAGGGAGGTGATCAGGCTTACCAAGAGCCACTAGGCATGACCAATTGTTTGTGAGAGACAAGTTCCAGGTTGTAGAGACAAAACTATGGGCACGTGTGATGTTGTGTAGAGAGTGCAAAATGCTTACTTGAGTCATGGATGAGATATTAAACTAGGAAAGCTTTCTAACTAGCTAAATTACGCCTCATTTTGCACATGGAGCTGGAAGAACCACCCTGTCAAAGTTCTCCTCGTAGCACACTCCTAGCCTAGCGGGATGATCGGCAGTCACACTCTCACACAAGAGAAATGCCATCCCTGCCATGTGCACAACCAATAATCTTGATGGGGACCTTCCTTGAAGCTCCCTAAAGTTCCTCCTGCAACCTTCCTACCTTGAAGGCCGCTCCAAGCCTCCCTGGTCAGTAATTCTATCAGTCATTAGTGCTGTTAGTGCAGGAGTTGTCACTTAATTCGGACCCACCGCCACCAAACCTTGAAAACTCATATCTCCCTCAAACGGGATCCAATTGAAGTTGCACAAATAGCCACAAGAACAGGAATAAATCCAGGAACATTTATCTGTTGTGCCTGATGATTTCTATCAAGCAACCCACTTTGGTAACTTTTTGGCACCCTAATCCATCGTTTTTTTAAACGATGTATGTTGCAATGTAATACATTTTTCATCAAAGCTTTGTAGAATATTCTGGAAGAAGATTATTCCTGTGAATATTGTCTTGTGAAATTTTGAAGAAAGAGTGTGAAGTTTCACTTTATTCTTCTCAGAAACTTCCTATGTATGTGTTTGATAGTTTTAGAATTATTTTCAGGTGCATGGATTTCGGGTCTTTGGTTATGATTTTCTTTAACCCCAGAAAAAATCGCACCAAGATGTTGCAGCACATTCTCATTATATGAGTAAGTGCTGCAGAAGCATTGGTTTCCAGCTGCTAATTTCTTGCGATTCCAAGCACGAAAGCAAAACCAGGTGCCAATGTCCTTCTAAACGTTTTCTTCTTCTTC
The DNA here is from genome assembly GCA_023375785.1 of Penium margaritaceum. Lineage (NCBI taxonomy): Eukaryota > Viridiplantae > Streptophyta > Zygnematophyceae > Desmidiales > Peniaceae > Penium > Penium margaritaceum. The sequence continues at coordinate 123,688 of SZWC01007436.1, forward strand.
TAGTTTCTTGACCTACTTTCTTTTGGCTCTCCTTTGTCTTCTTCCTTTCTCTGTCTCAGGAGAACCTCCTTTAGCAAATCAAGTACTGATTTTTTAGCCCTTCTGCAAGATGTTTCACACAGAGATGGTTCTGCCCGTGAATGCCCTTTGGCACACACCAATGTTGGCCCGGCTCCGCTACCCATCACAACTGATGTTCTGGATGTGGCGCCACAAAGGCGGTGCCAGTGCCCAACATGTGCTCCCATTGAGATCCGAGAAGAAAAAAGAGAGAACAGAGGGATGCTGAAAATATCTCTTCATTACATCGCTCTGATTTCTGGCACTTCTGAACCAACTTGTAGTTTCTGATCTTCCACTTCCTCTTTTCATCCGTGGGACCTTCCAACGGCACTTCAGCAACAGTTAGCAAACTTACCCAGAGCACTTAAGCTTTGATATGATACCACAGGTGTACATCCTGTGGCAGTTGGCCTCCAATGACACTGGCATATCTCCTTCCACCATGATTGATTGGAGTCTGGACTTTGGCCCCACAGACAGTGCCAACCTGCAGCACATGCCGTCAGTGTACTGGAGCCATGGGCACCAAAACAAGGTGCCCTCAGTGGAGAAGCAAAGTATGTTTTCCTTTAGTTCAGGTTCCAGGAGGGTTCAATCAGCATTGGTTGCCCCGAGGGTGGGCTGGTCAGCGACACCTGGTGCACCATTTTTCAGCAGCTGGCGGCAAAGCATGGCTCTCTGCTTAGGTACAGGATGAAGGATATTGAAGTGGGGTTTCTGGTTTCAGAGGGAAGGGGAAAAAATAATGAGGTAACAAGTTTCCGGGGAAGTTTTTGTCGGAAGGAAAGGAGGATGATGACGGGCAGAGGAAGGGGCAGCCTCAGGGTATTGGTGTAATGAGCTGTCAGTCAGAGTCTGGATCTGCGGGATTTTTGGAGCAACACATGGCGTACTTGGAAAGCACCTAGACTTTGTGGAGAGTGATGGAAGGAGGAGCTGTTTTGGCTGCATATTGCATCGTTTGTGTGGGAGTGCGGTCCTCCAGCCTGATCAAGAAGATTCCAGGCATCTAATTTCCTATCCAGCTCCTCAGCACATTCCAGTCCTACACTGGAATGACATGGCAGGGCCTAAAGTCTCTTATCAGGTTATCTTGAGTTTCCCTTTCCTCAAAAACTGTGTTGAGCCGCATGTCTACAGCATCCCCATACTCAATTATCCCAGCCTCATCAACATCTTGCTGAAATCAAAGTTACCACGAAGACCTGAGTGCAAGACTCTCCTTCCATATCCAGCATCAATGGTTAATGCCGCAGTGTCCTGGGTGAGGGAGCAAATGGGCGACTTGTTGGAGGGAGAGCTGGTTATAGCAGAGGCCTGCATGTCCGAAATCAATACCTTTAGTGAATTCCTTGAATTTTCCCATCTTGAGGAATGTGCCAATAGAGCAATCAGATCATCATCATCATCATCATCATCATCATCATCATCATCATCATCATCATTATCGCCATCATCAAAGTCATCATCATCATCATCATCGTTGCTGTCGTCGTGATCGTCATCATCATCATCATCATCATCATCATCATCATTTTCATCATCATCATCATAATCATAATCATAATCATAATCATCACCACCACAATCACCATCATCATTTTCATCATCATCATCATTATCATCATCATCATCATCATCATCATCATCATCATCATCATCATCATCATCATCTCCAGCACCATCACCACCACCACCACATCATTGTCATTGTCATCATCATACTCATCATCATCATCATCATCATCATCATCATCATCAACACCATAATTACAAAAGCAGACACCAATACCAATATCAACATCACCATCACTATCATCATCGATAGTTCCAAAACCTCCACCAGCATCACCCTCCCTACCCTGTGAACCATTTTCAGCGCCAGAGCCACCTGACATGAGAGTGATACATATGCAGGTGGAATACATGCAGCAGCAGCTACTCCTGGTGGGTCACGGGGTCAAGTGTAGACCAATGATACGCAAGGTTGGAGTCAAAATGGGGAGCTATAAATATGCACCAATAGACCTGTTCCGATGGAAGCACTTCCTCCATGGTACAGGGAAGGGCAACAAGAAGGCCAATCTCTGCAAACCGGCCGCCACCCACATTTTGCCACGATTCAACTTCAGATTATGGCTCTGGGTGCTAGAAAATTTTATCAATCTCTATGATTATCATGGGTACAGTGATTCTTGATGTTTGAAACAACAAAGTTGTGTTTTTCATCCCTAAAAGAATGTCAAAGTCCAAGCCAATTGTTTAAAAACAAATGGTCAGGAGACCTGGCCAGAAGAAATGGCCAATACTGGGAGCTAAACAGACAGAACGTCGGAGATTTTCTGATGCCACCGCTTCTTCCACGGCTTGGGAAAAGACAGAAGGAGGCCAGTGGTCCACAACCAACTGTGACCAAAGCTCTTGTTGTGGTTTAAGATTTTTAGAATGAGTGAGAAATTGGTTTTGGTCCTTTCATGGACCAAAGCATGGTATGATTCCAAGATTCAGCACCACTTCATCCAGGAGGGGAGTGGGAATGGTGCCAGGTGGGAGAAGGGGGATATGGGAAGAGAGGTACAGCAGATTCTGGCTTGAGTCACATCTTTTGTATTTCTCTGGACCTTTGAGCCTGTGGACCTTTTGAAGTTTTTCTTTGGCCATTCATATTGACTCACGCCAACTCTACTGCCAGCCACAGTCAGAATGGTTAGTATCACTAGAAATGTGCGCGCTCCTCAAAGCCACATGCCTGCTGTCCATCTCCCTGGGAACATTCTGTCCTGTTCACACTCATTGCCTTTTTCACGCAGATATCCATGCACTCTTTGTTCTGCACACGATCATACATGCATTTATTGTCATACCAGGCTTACGTATGGATGTGTTATCATCTACCCGGCCATGTATGCACTCGTTTTCAGGCACAAAAACATCCATGCATTCAATTCATGTGCACTTTTGCATACACATACATTTTCATACATCCATTCTTCATATCATCTATGCTCTTTCCATGTACCTGGCCATTGCTGCAGTTTTTTTCGTGCAAGCAGTTACATCCTTCTGCGGGCCAGTTTGGTTTCGTGTATTTGACTTCAACAGTCACTGTTTCCCTTTGTTGATATAAATCATCCTTAGTGCTTCTATTTTCAGGAAGAATGACTCCGCTTCATCCGAGTTTTTTGTGTTTTCTGTTCTTTGTTATCATCATTCACTTCTTTCATTGTGGAAATTCTGTTCATCAA
>SZWC01007437.1:6954-42004 GCA_023375785.1 Penium margaritaceum
GACTTCTGGGCCGAAGCCGTGAGCACTGCGGTCTACATCAAGAATCGCAGTCCCACCAAGGCGCTGGAGCAGATGACACCGTACGAGGCGTGGTTCGGTAAGAAGCCGAGCGTGGGTCATCTCCGAGCATTTGGCAGCCTGGCGCACATGCACGTGCCCAAGGAGAAGCGGCAGAAATGGGACGCAAAGAGTGCACAGATGCTGATGATTGGCTACGACGTGGCAAGCAAGGCCTATCGCCTCTATGAGAGGGATACAGGCCACGTCATTATCTCCAGGGATGTCGTCTTCAACGAGAGCAACGTCATCGGCACTAATATTGTCTGTGAAGAGGCAGTAGAACCAGCAGCTGACGAGGCAATGGGAGCAGAAATCCTTCCTGACCCAGTCTCTCCCGATCCTTCCTCTACTGTGATAGTGGGAGAATCACTGTACTCTCCTATGTCTGATGCAGCAGATACAGTAGCCTCATTGGCAGAAGCAGAGGAGGGAGATGCAGCACCACCAGCAGCAGCAGTTGTGCCAGCAGCACCGCGCCAGCCGCCCGCTAACGCTCCAGCACCAGGTCGCAGGTACCCTCTTAGGGTGCGTTACAAGCCTGGTGAGCGCGGCCATTTCTGGATGCTGCAGAAACCAGAACAGATGAACGTTGCAGTTGCAGCAGATTCAGATGAGCCAACGTCATACAAGGAGGCCATGGCTGCACCGGATGCAGCAGATTGGGCGCAAGCCGTACAGCAAGAGATACAGTCGCAGCTGGACAACGGCACGTGGGAGCTGACTGAGGGTCCACCTGGACGTAAAGTGATCAAGTGCAAGTGGGTCTACAAGAAGAAGCGGGGAGCAGATGGTAACCTGGAAAAGTACAAGGCGAGGCTGATCGCCAAGGGCTACTCGCAGCAGGAGGGCATCGACTACACAGAAACTTTTGCCCTCGTTGCAAAGTTTGCATGTGTGCACACGCTCCTCTCTTATGCAACAGCTGAGGACTTCAAGGTTCACCACATGGATGTCAAGACGGCATTCTTGAATGGTGACTTGGAGGAGGAGATCTACATGGAGCAGCCGGAGGGGTTCGTCATGGATGGCCAGGAGCACCTGGTCTGCAAGCTGCAGAAGTCGCTGTACGGCCTCAAGCAAGCGTCGCGTGCTTGGAACCAGAAGTTGGATGCGGCGTTGCAGTGCATGGGGTTTGAGCGCAGCGAGTGTGACTACAGCGTGTATCGCTGGCAGCATGAGCATGAGATCCTCATCATCATTGTCTATGTGGATGACATGCTCCTCCTTTCAAACAGCATGTCTGCACTGCAGGAGTTCAAGGAAGCCATGCAGGAGCGCTTCCAGATATCTGATCTCGGGGAGGCATCATACTTCCTCGGTATCCAGATCGTGCGTGACCGCAAGTCACGCTCTCTCTCGCTGCAGCAGAGCCGCTGCATCAAGGATGTTTTGCAGTGGTTCGGCATGGCAGATGCAAAACCCATCGGCACGCCGCTGGAGACGCGGCAGTACCTCGTGATCTTCAATGGAGAAGCAAATGCAGCTGAGCGACAGAAGAACCAGAGCGCCGTCGGCAGTCTCATGTACCTGATGGTGGCAACCAGGCCGGACCTCGCACAGGCTGTGAGCGCTGTGAGCCAGCACATGGCTAATCCCGGACCGGAGCACCAGAAGGCAGTGAAGCGGATCTTCCGCTACCTTGCTGGAACCATCAACATTAGCATCACCTACAACGGCAATGACAACAGCATCATCGGCTACACAGACGCAGATTGGGCTTCAAACGCTGAGGACCGCAAGTCCATCTCTGGACATGTGTTCCTCATGAATGGTGGAGCCATCAGCTGGTGCAGCAAGCGGTAGGTGGTCGTGGCCACCTCGAGTACAGAAGCTGAGTACGTATCTCTCAGCTTTGGAGCCAAGGAAGCAGTTTGGCTCCAATGTCTCATGGCAGAGATGAGTGGGAGTGCAGCAGTTCGAGTTCCTGTGCGCGTCGACAACCAGAGCGCAATCGCACTCGCCAAGAATCCTGAGCACCATGCACGCACCAAGCACATTGATATCGCATATCACTTCATCAGGCACATGGTGCAGGAGGGTGCTATCAAGCTGGAGTTTACTCCAACGAGCAAGCAGGTTGCTGATTTCTGCACCAAGCCAGTGACCCGTGAGAAGCAGCAGTTCTGCATGAAGGCATGTGGACTCAGCCCACTCTGACTGCGGCAAAGTGGGAGATTGTTGGAAAGGGAGCCATCCGGCTCAATTTCAGGTCCACAGGAGCAAGTTCCAGGAAAGTACCAGATGCCTGCTCTGATTGCCAATCCAACTTCTTCATTGAAAAGATCATGTGGCAAAATGTCTACGGTCCAAGTTTGAGGCCGATCCAACGTTCGGATTAGGAGATATGAATTTTCAAAGTTTCGGAGGTCATGGACTGTCGATATCTGGGTGGACATGGGTGATGGCTCCATGCCTTAGCCTGAGAAAAGAAAAAGGCAAGAGGTCCAGGGTCAAGACCTGATGGGAGAAATATCCAAAAAGGTCCTTGGTCTTAGGATTGCCTTGTCAGAGTGTGCTGACTAGGATAAAGGTACCTCTCCTTACCTTTTAGGTGAGGTGAGATCCTTGTGTGCTAGCCATGGACACATGGCGATTCTCCATGGGTTTGTGTGTTATGTGACCACTAGGAGTATGCCATGAGAGCATTCTCTAGCTCTCTAGGTCGTGTATGAGTGGTCAGCCTGATTGCTAGGCTGATTTCCTCCCTTGGGTGAGATTATGGATTCTAGTGTGTGAGCCTTAGCCTCCATGGCTAAGTGGTGTGGCTTGTGAGAGGGCTGACTTGCCCAAGCTCTAGCTCTATATGTACTCCATCATTTTGAGTGATTCAACAACCATTCTTCAGCACAAGTGATGCCCTTCCAATCACACATGCTCGCTGCTCCAAGGCTCCCTCTCTCCTCCATTTCCAACAGGTCACGTGTGATCTAGATACCGAGGAAGTATGATGCCTCCCTGAGATCTGACATTTGGAAGCGCTCTTGCATGGCTTCCTTGAACTTCTACAGTGCAGACATGTTGTTGGAAAGGAGTATGTCATCCACATAGACGATGATGATGAGCACCTCATGCCCATGCTGCCAGCAATAGACACTGTAGTCACACTCACTACGCTCAAACCCCGTGCACTGTAACGCCGCATCCAAATTCTGGTTCCAAGATACAACGCTTGCTTCAGGCCATACAACGGCTTCTGCAGCTTGCAAACCAGGTGCTCCTGACCATCCATGACGACCCCTCCGGCTGCTCCATGTAGATCTCCTCCTCCAAGTCACCATTCAAGAATGTCGTCTTGACATCCATGTGGTGTACCTCGAAGTCCTCAGCTGCTGCATAAGAGAGAAGCGTACGCACAGAGGCAAACTTTGCAATAGGTGTAAACGTTTCTGTGTAGTCGATGCCCTCTTGCTGCGAATAGTCCTTGGCGACCAGCCTCGCGTTGTACTTTTCCAGGTTACCATCTGCTCCCCGCTTATTCTTGAACACCCACTTGCACTTGATGACCTTACGTCCAGGTGGATGCTCAGTCAGCTCCCACGTGTCGTTGTCCAGCTGCGACTATATCTCGTGATCCACGGCTTGTGCCCTATTTGCTGTATCCGGTGCAGCCATGGCCTCCTTGTATGACGTTGGCTCATCTGAATCTACTGCAACTGCGACGTTCATTTAGTCTGGTTTTTGCAGGCTTGTAACGTACCATCAGAGGGTACTTGCAACCTGGTGCTGGAGCGTTAGCGGGCGGCAAGCGCGGTGCTGCTGGCATAACTGCTATTGCTGGTGGTCCTACATCTCCCTCCTCTGCTTCTACCGATGAGGCTATTGTATCTGCTACATCACACATGGGAGAGTAGATTGATTGTCCCACTATCACAGTAGAGGAAGGATCAGGAGAAACTTTGTGAGGAAGGATTTCTACTCCCAGTGTCTCGTCAGCTGCTAGTTCTGCTCCCTTTTCATGGACAATGTTGGTATCGATGACGTTACTCTCGTTGAAGACGAAATCCCTGGAGATCATGACGTGGCCTGTATCGCTCTCGTAGAGGTGATAGGCCTTGCTTACCACGTCGTAACCAATCATCAGCATCTGTACTCTCTTCGCATCCCATTTCCGCCGCTTTTCCTTGGGCACGTACATGTGTACCACGCTGCCAAATGCTTGGAGATGACCCACACTCGGTTTCTTGTAGAACCATGCCTCGTACGGCGTCATTTGCTCCAGCGCCTTAGTTAGACTGCGGTTCTTGATGTAGACCACAGTGCTTGCGGCTTCAGCCTTGAACTCGTAGGTCAGCCGAGCCGCGTGCAACATGGAGCGCGACTCCACAATGGTACGGTTGGCACGTTCTGCTAAACCGTTCTGCTGCGGCGAGTACGGCGCGGTACGCTGCGCCTTGATGCTAGTTGCTGCGAAGTAGTCTTGGAATTATTTGCTTAAACACTCTCTACCGCGATGCGTTTTGCAGTGCCTTAATCTTCTTGCCAGTCTGGTTCTCCACCATGGCCTTGAACTCCTTGAACCTGTCAAAGTACTGGTCCTTGGAAGGAAGTACACAGCAGTGTAATGGCTGACATGATCAATGAAGGTCAGGAAATACCTAGAGACTCCTACGCTCTGGGTCTGCATCGGTATGCACAAGTCCGTGTGGACCAGCTCCAACACTTCCTTCGCACGCTTTCCCTACTCCAGAGAACGTCTCGCGGTGCTGCTTCCCCTCCAAATAGCCGATACATAACTGCTGCTCAAAGTTAGAGATGGTAGGCAAGTCACACACCATCTGTTTTACTTGAAGCTAGTGCAAGGTGCGCATGCCGATGTGGCCGTAGCCCGCATGTGTTGCCTGCACCAATGCTCCAAGACTCTGCTCACGAGGGATCTTGGTCACCTCCAGTAGGCTATACATGTCACCCTCCTTCACCGACCTGGCCAACTCCTCTCCTGTATCCTTGTTGAGGATGTAGCCATAGTCATCATCGAAGACGATGCGCAGTCCTGTGTTTGTAAGAGAGGAGACTGAGAGGAGGTTGGATACAATATCAGGTACATACAGCACGCCATGGAACACTCTCACTTCAATGCCACGTGGGGTCTCCAACCACATCTCCACAATCTCAATCCCCTCAGCATACACCACCCGATCATCACCCATAGCGATAGGACATGGAGGGATGGACAGCAGCTCTGTAAACAACTCCTTGTGATGTGTGAATCTCTTGCTATATCCTGAGTTCTTGTACCATACGAGATCGGCCTTCTCCACCTGCGACATGTCAGAGTTCCCTATGAAGAGACGGTTGCGCACCTCCTTGGCCACATTCATGTTGCCAAAGTGGAACACACCAGCCTGGTTTTGCTGCTGCTAATACTGCTGTGACTGTTGCTACTGCTGCTGCTGCTTTTGCTGCTGCTACTGCGATGACTGCTACTACTGCTACTCCTTCAGGTCCCTCTTGAGCTTGAAACACTCCTTTTTGTAGTATCTTTCCTTTGGTAGTAGTGGCATTTGCCTTTCTTTTTGCCTGCGTGCTGTCCAGACTGCTACTGCTGCTACTGGTTGCGTAAGCTCGTAGCCACAAAAGCTGCTTTAGTTCAGCCGCCGCCATTGCGCTTACTATATTGCGATGCAATTCAACCTGTACCAGGTGTGTGCAGATGAAGTCGAGGTTGAGAGTTTCGCTTTCTACTGCTGAGGCGGAGTACATTGCACTCTCCGAAGTTTGCAAGGAAACATAGTGGCTTCGCAGTTTGCTTGATGAGATCAAGGCACCACAAGAGGAGGTAACGGTCATCCGCATCGACAACCAAAGTGCCATGGCTATGGCAGAGGACGACATGATCTCCCGGCGTACAAAGCACATCTATATTTGGTACCACTACTCACGTGACCTTATCGCCAAGGGTGTCGTGGAACTGGAGCACGTCGCAACCAAGAAAATGCTTGCGGACTTCTTGACAAAGCCGCTAGACAGCGACTTGCATGTTGCAGATGCTCGAGGAGTTGGCATGGTGGATGCAAGAGATGAGAACTAAACACTAAGAAAACTGACATGCACAAACACAACCTAGAGCTACAGGTTCATGCCGAAAAAAAAACTACCACAACAGGTGGCCTACGGTGCAAGGGAGAGATTGTTGTTCTTCTATGCCCCATGGCCACCGCTATGGGTTGACAGACAGGTAGGGCATGCATTGCTCCCTTGGAGTAAGTCCCCCAAACCTTGTTCGTGGTGCAAGTCCAAGCGAGACACCAGAAGTGTAGCGCAACGGATAGCATGTTGGACTTAGGGACAACAGGTCCTGCGATCGAGCCTTGATGTGCGTAGGAGGTTTTTTGACCTTCTAGCACAGGGGAAGTTTCTCAGACATTTCTCCATGCATGAGGAGAGTGCGCCACTTAGCGGTCAGTGGATGCGCCAATTGGCGGACTGGTGAGGTGGTTTGGAGTGACCACCCCAAAAGTGTCACTGCCCACACACCTTAGAAGCCAGGCCTAGGACTATATGTACCAGGCTCATTCCTCATTCTAATTACACAATCTGGCCTTAGATGCTCCTCACAAAGTTGTCCAACTAAGGAACAGTATAAAGAAGACACTGGTTGGTCTAAGCCCCAGGAGTTAGTCTTTGTCTAGCACCTCGCGCAAAAGTGACCAAGTGTTAAGTAGACACAGTTGCTAGCAAGTAATTGCCTAGGAACTGCTCAGTGTGGAACCGTGATCCTGAGGGATATATCTTCTCCTAGCTGAAATGCTAGGAGCGGACGGCAGGTGCTATTGTGTCGGCCATGTTTTCTAGTCCGTTTGCCTCAGGCCGGTTGACAGAAGCGCGTTGCTTCTAGACGGTTACCGTCCGCTCTCATCTGCTTCGCGAGCTCTTTTGCCCTATCCAGATATGCCTCCATCCCTTCACCTTACTGCATTTTCAGCGCCATCATCTTTTCCTCCAAAAGCATGGGGAATGAGGGATCCTTGCTCTCATACTTCTTGTACAATGTGTCCCACCCCTCCTTTGCAGTAGCCTTGTCACTCACGAACTGAACATGTGGATTGGAGATGGTGTTGAGAAGCAACTTGTAGGCCTGCTTGTCCTTCTTCTTCCAATCCTCATACGCCGTTGGTACAGTTGCAAAAGAACCCCCATCAGCTGCACCCTTTTGCGGCGTCTTCCCGACCACCGCCTGCGCTACGATGATAACTTTTGCCTGTGGATCTTGAGCCGGCTCGTCGCCGCTCACCACCTCCCTCAAGCCCCTCTCCTCGAAAAAGGAGGCGGGTACGGATCTTCCAAAACGTGAAGTTGGCACGTCCCTCTAGCCACTCCAAAGGCTGGGCTACTGTCACAACGCCAGCTGCTGCCATTGAGAGCCTTGGTGATGCTCAGCGCTACCATTGGATGGCGGCGCTATCCCTACTTCTGCTGCTGGTTCAGCCAGAAATCTGTTTGACAGAAAATGGACTGTAGATGTCAGCAGACCGGGAATTTTGAAAAACAGAGATCCTCACCTCAAAATTCAGCTCAAAACCTTATGAGATCGACCCATAAAAGAGGGTCATTAATAGGGGATTTAAAAAGTTATGCCCTCTTAAAAACAGGGTACGCTTCTGCTCCTACCTTAACTCAGACCAGCCAGCTTGTAAACGGTGTTTCTCCCAAATGAATAAAAGGAATGCAAATATTTTCAATTCAATAGAAACCTTACAAAAAACACTACCATTCGCATGTGCCACTTTTCAAAATTTGACAAAGAAACAAGAGTTATGGTCATCACAAGGCAACAGTCTCACTGATAGAGAAGAGTGTAGCCCTAGCTGACCTCCCTTTGACCATAACTCTCAATCCGACCATTGGATCTTTGCGACCATGACATAGATGGAAATCTGGTGAGGATTTCACCGCAACCCGTCACTTTCAAAGTGACGGCCTCTGCTGGCTGAAAGTGGCAGAACTTGGCTCTGATACCGAATGTTGGGTCTGGAGGAGAGAGGGAGCCTTGGAGTAGCGAGCATGTGATTGGAAGGGCATCACTTGTGCTGAAGAATGGTTGTTCATTCACTCAAAATGATGGAGTACATATGGAGCTAGAGCTTGGGCAAGTCAGCTCTCTCACTAGCCACACCACTTAGCCATGGAGGCTAAGCCTCACACACTAGAGTCTATAATCTCACACAAGGGAGGAAATCAGCCTAGCAATAAGGCTGACCACTCACACATGACCTAGAGAGCTAGAAAACACTCTCATGGCATAGTCGCAGTGGTCACATAACCCACAATCCCATGGAGAATCACCATGTGTCCATGGCTAGCACACAAGGATCTCACCTCACCTAAAAAGTAAGGAAAGGTATTTTTATCCTAGTCAGCACACTCTGACAAGGCAATCCTAAGACCAACGACCTTTATGGATATTTCTCCCATCAGGTCTTGATCCTGGATCTCTTGCCTTTTTCTTTTCTCAGGCTAAGGCATGGAGCCATCGCCCATGATCGCCCGGATATCGGCGGTCGATGACCTCGAAAACTTCGAAAATTCATATCTCCGAATCCGATTGTTGGATCGACCTCAAACTTGGACCGTATAAATTTTGCTACCTGATCTTTCTAATGGTGAAGTTGGATTGACGATCGGAGTAGGCATCTTGTAATTTCCTGGAACTTTCTCTTGTGGACCTGAAACTAAGCCAGATGGCTCTTTTCCCAACAATGACCCCGGAAGCTTCGAAACGTCATATCTTCCAATCTGATTGTTGGATCGGCCACAAACTTAGAGCATAGACATTTTGCAACCTGATCTTTCAGATGGTGAAGTGGAACTAACGATCAAGGCACGCATTTGGTAGTTTCATGGAACTAGCTCGTGTGGAGCTCAAACTGAGCCGGATGGCTTCTTTTCCAACAGCAACGACAACAACATCATCGGCTTCGCAGAAGCAGATTGGGCTTCATATACCAAGGACCGCAAGTCCATCTCTAGACATTTGTTCCTCTTGAATGGTGGAGCCATTAGCTAGTGCAGCAAGTGGCAGAAGGTTGTTGCCACCTCAAGGAGAGAAATTGGGTACGTATTGGAACTGGAGGAGAGAGGGAGCCTTGGAGGAGCAAGCATATATGACTGGAAGGGCATCACTTCTACTAAAGAATGGTTCTTGAATCACTCAAAATAATGAACTACATATGGAGCTATAACTTGGACAATTCAGCCCTCTCACAAGTCACACCATTTAGCCATAGAGGCTAAGGCTCCTTCACTTGCGTCCATAATCTCACACAAGAGAGGGAACTAACGTAGTAATCAGGCTAACCACTCATACACAATCTAGAGAGCTTCAAAATTCCCTCATGGCACACTCCTTGTGGTCACATAACCCACAATCCCATGGAGAATTACCATGTATCCATGACTAGCACACAAGGATCTCACCTCACCTAAAAAGTAAGGAGAGGTTCCTTCTTCCTAGTCAACATTCTCTGACAAGGCAACTCAAGAATCTAGGACCTTTGGATATCTCTCCCATCAGGTCTTGACCCTATACCTCTTGCCTTTTTTCTTTTCTCAGGCTAAGGTGTGGAGCTATTGCCCCATGGTAACCGAGGTAGCGGGAGTCGATGATCCATGAAACTTTGAAAATTCATATCTCCCAATACAACTGTTAGATCGGCTTGAAACTTCAACCGTAGATGATTTGCCACCTGTTGTTTCCAATGGTGACAATAGATTGACAATTATAGAACTCATGTGGTAGTTTCCTTGAACTTGTTCCTATGGACCTGAAATCGAGCCGCATGGCTTGTTTCCCAATAATATTCCACTTTGCCGTAGTGAGGATGGGCTTAGTCCACATTCCTTCATGCACAACTGCTCCTTCTGCCGTGTCACTCGCTTGGTTCAGAAATCAGCGACTTGCTTGCTGGTTGGAGTGAACTCCAGCTTGATAACACCCTCCTAGACCATGTGCCTGATGAAGTGATATGTGATGTCAATGAACTTAGTGCGTGCATGGTGCTCAGGATTTTTGGCAAGTTCGATTACGCTCCAGCTTGATAGTACCCTCCTAAACTGCTGTACTCCTATTCATCTTTGCCATGAGACGCTGAAGCCAAAGTACTTCCTTGGCTCCAAAGCTGAGAGATTTTTTCTCACCTTCTATGCTTGAGGTGGCCATGACCACCTGCCGCTTGCCGCACCAGCTGAAAGTCGTACCATTCATAAGGAACAGATGTCCAAAGATGGACTAGTGGTCCTCACGGTTTGAAGTCCAATCTGCATCTGTGTAGCGGATGATGCTGTTGTCATTGCTGTTGTAGGAGATGCTGATGGTGATGGTTCCAGCAAGGTAGCGGAAGGTCCACTTCACTACCTTCTGGTGCTTAAGTCCAGGATTTGTCATGTGCTCGCTTATAGCGCTCACAGCCTGTACGAGATCCGACCTGGTGGCCACCATCACGTACATGAGACTGCTGACAACGCTTTGGTACTTCTGTCCCTCAGCTGCATTTGCTTCTCCATTGAAGCTCACGAGGTACTACCGCATATCTAGTGGCGTCCCGATGGATCTAGCCTCTGCCATGCTAAACTGTAGTAAGGCATGTATGATGTAGCGTCTTACTCCATCCGGATAGAGCGTGATTTACGGTCATGCACAATCTGGATTCCGAGGAAGTATGATGCCTCCCGAAGATTAGACATTAGGAAACGCTCTATCTTTGAGGCCGATCCAACGGCTGGATTGGGAGATATGAATTCTTAAAGTTTTCGAGGTCATCGACCGGCGATATCCGAGTGACGATGGGCGATGGCTCCATGCCTTAGCCTGAAAAAAGAAAAAGGCAAGAGGTCCAGGGTCAAGACCTGATGGGAGAAATATCCAGAAAGATTGTAGATTCTTGGGTTACCTTCTCAGCTTTCTAGGAAAAAGGTACCTCTGCTTACTTTTTAGGTGAGATGAGATCCTTGTGTGCTAGCCATGGATACATGGCAATTCTCTATGGGCTTGTGAGTTATGTGACCACTAGGAGTGTGCCATGAGAGCATTTTCTAGCTCCCTTTGTCCTCCAGTTCCAACACTTGGTATGAGAGCCAAGTTCTGCGAGTTTCAGCCAGCACAGGTTGTCACTTTGAGAGTAACAGGTTGGGGTTAAACCTTCACCACCTTTGACGGTGGACCACTAGATCTTCAAGTGTGAGAGATACGCTTTTCAAAGAGCCCAACATGGCAAAGATCCAACGGTCGGATTAAGCGTTATGCTCAAAACAAGGTTGGCCAGGGCTACACTCTTCTCTTTGAGTAAGATTGTCGTCTTCTCATGCAAACTCAAGTATTTTACCTAAGGTTTCCATTGGTATAAAAATATACATATTCTATTGGTACTTTTGGGAGAAACATTGTTTACAAGGTGGCTAGTCTGAGCTAGAGTAGGAGCAGCAGCATACCATGTTTTCGAAAGGGCATATCTCTCAAAATCCCTTGTTGATGACCTTGTTTTATGGGTCGACATGAACTTTTTTCAGCTGAATTATCCAGTGGTGGGCTCACTTTTTCCAGATTCCTAGTCTTCTAGCCTCTACATCCAATTTTCTGTCACACTCATTTCGAGCTCAAGCAATAGCAGAAGCATGAGTAGCGCCGCCACTCAAGGGATGCGCTGTGTACACCAAAGCTCAAAATGGTAACAGCAGGCATGATAACAGCAGCCCAGTCCTTGGACAGGCAAGAAAGATGCACGAAATTCATGTTTTGGAAGATCCATACCCACCTCCTATTGGAGGAGAGGTGCTTCTGGGAGGTGGTGAGCGGCGACGAGCGCGTTCCGCCTCCACAGGCAAAAGGCATCATCACAATGGAGGTGGTGGTGGGAAAGAAATTGCAGAAAGTTCATGTACAAGTGCAGGAGCGGCATAAGAGGAGTGGAAGAAGGACATACTAGCGTACAAGCTGCTTGTCAACACCATCTCCAATCCGCATCTTCACTACGTGAGTGACAAGGCTATTGCAAAAGAGGGGTGGGACATGTTGTGCAAGAGGTATGATAGCAAGGATACTGCATTCGTCATGATTTTTTAGGAAGAGATGATGGCATTGAAAATGCACGGTGGCAAAGGGATGGAGACATACTTGGACAGGGCAAAGGAGCTGGCAAAGGAGCTGGCGAAGGAGCTGAAAGCAGCGGGCAACCTTGTCGAAGACATGCGCTTCGTCCTTCTATTGGTGAGGGGACTCCCGACGAGCTATGACACGGTGCGAGAGACTTTGGAGTGCCAGCCGACTTTCGACTTGGACTTGATCTACATGCACCTGGTGCAGGTAGAGCTATGTCGCAATGTAGCAAAGCGCAATGGTGGCAGAAGGAACACTGAAGCAGCTTTCATGGCCATGGACTCACGCAACCAGCAGGAGCAGCAGTCTGGGCAGCAGAGAGGAAAGAAGAATAGCAAGTGCCTGTATTGCCAGAAAGAGGTAGACTACAAGAAAGAGTGCTTCAATTTCAAGAGGGACAAGAAGGAGCAGTTGCAGTAGCAGCAAAAGCAGCAATCTCTACAGCAACAGCAGCAGCAGTCACAGCAATGTCAGCAATAGTAGTAATAAAACCAGAGTGGCGTGCACCATTTTGGCAACATAAACGTAGCCAAAGAGGTATACGACCGCCTTTTCATGGCGAAGTCTGATATGTCGCAGAAGGAAAAGGCGGATCTGGCGTGGTAGAAGGACTCTGGATGTACCAAGACTCTAACACACCACAAATAGTGGTTTACACAGCTGCTCTCAATTCCCCCCCAAGAATAACTTTGGGTGATGATCAGATGATGTATGCTGAGCAAGTTGGGATTGTCGAGATGTGGTTGGAGACCCCGCATCGCATTGAAGTGGGAGTGTTCCATAGAGTGCTATACGTACCTAATGCTGCGTTCAGTCTTCTCTCTGTATCCTCTCTCACCAAGACACGTTTGCGAGTTGTCTTTCACGACGACTATGGCTACATCCTAGATAACGAAACGGGAGAGGAGCTGGCCAGGTCGCTGAAGGAAGGCGACATGTACCGCCTGTTGGGGGCAACCAAGATCCCAAGCGATCAAGGTCTTCTAGTAGTGGTGCAGGCGACAGATGGCAAAATCTAGCATGGACGTTATGGCCAGATCGGCATGCACGCTTGTAGCAACTTCAAACAAAGCACATGATGCGTGACTTGCCCACCATTTCTAACTTTGAGCAATAGTTATACATCGGCTGTTTGGAGGAGAAGTAGCATCGCGAGGCGATCGCTGGAGTAGGAGACCGCGTAAAGGAGGTGCTGGAGCTGGTCCACACGGACTTGTGTGGCCAGATACAGACCCAAAGCTTTAGAGGCTCTACGTATTTTCTCACCTTCATTGATGATTTCATTCATTACACTGTTGTGTACTTCCTTTCCTCTAAGAACTAGTACTTCGACAAGTTCAAGGAGTTCAAGGCAATGGTTGAGAACCAGACCGGCTAGAAGATCAAGACGTTATGTAGCGACCGCGGTGGAGAGTACCTGAGCAAGGAATTCTAGGACTACCTCGTAGTATCAGGCATCACCGCAGCAAAACAACATAGCAGAACGCGCCAACCACACCATCATTGAGTCGGCGTGCTCCATGTTGCACAAGTCTCGGCTCACCTACGACTTTTGGGCCGAAGCAATGAGCACTGCAGTGTACATCAAGAACCACAATCCAATCAAGACCCTGGAGCAGATGACGTCGTAAGAGGCATGGTTCGGCAAGAAGCCCAGCGTGGGTCATCTTCGTGTTTGGTAGCTTGGCGTACATATACGTGCCAAAGGAGAAGTGGGAAAAGTGGGACGCGAAGAGCGCGCAGATGTGTATGATTGGCTACGACGTGGCAAGCAAGGCGTATCGTCTCTCAGAAAGGGATACAAGCAACGTCATCATCTCCAGGGATGTCGTCTTCAACGAAAACGTCATCGGCACCAACATTGTCTGTGAAGAGGAAGCAAAATCACCAGCTGATGAGGCAGTGGGAGGAGATATCCTTTCTGACCTAGTCTCTCTTGATCCTTCCTCTACTGTGATAGTAGGAGAACCAATTTACTCTCCCATGTCTGATGTAGCAGATTCAGTGGCCTCATCAGCAGAAGTAGAGGAAGAAGATGCATCACCATCTGCAGGAGCAGTTGTGCCAGTACCACTGCGCCAGCCGCCTACTAATGCTGTAGCACCAGGTCGAAGGTACCCTCTCAGGGTGCGCTACAAGCCTGGTGAGCGCGGGCATTTCTGGATACTTCAAAAACCAGATCAAATGAATGTCAGAGTTGTAACAGATTCAGACGAGGCAACGTCCTACAAGGAGAACATGGTTGCACCTGATATAGTAGATTGGGTGCAAGCCGTGTAGTAGGAGATACAGTTGCAGTTGGATAATGGCACATGGGAGCTGACTGAGCGTCCACCTGGACGTAAGGTGATCAAGAGCAAGTGGATGTTCAAGAAGAAGCGGGGAGCAAATGGCAATCTAGAAAAGTACAAGGGGAGGCTAGTTGCAAAGGGCTACTTGCAGCAAGAGGGTATCGATTACACATAAACCTTCACCCTTGTTGTAAAGTTTGCTTCTATGCACACGCTCCTTTCTTATACACGAGCTGAGGACTTCGAGATTCACCACATGGACGTCCAGACGGTGTTCTTGAATGGTGACCTGGAAAAAGAGATTTACATGGAGTAGCCGGAGGGCTTCGTCATCGATGGCCACGAGCACCTGGTTTGCAAGCTATAGAAGTTGTTGTACTGCCTCAAGCAAGAATCGCGTGCTTGGAACCAAAAATTGGATGCAGCACTGCAGTGATAGTGACAACAGCGTCTATCGCTGGCAGCATGATCATGAGGTGCTCATCATTATTGTGCACGTGGATGACCTGCTCCTCCTTTCCAACAGCATGTCTGTATTGCAAGAATTAAAGAAGGCCATGCAGGAACAATTCCAGATGTCTCCTCTCGGGGAAGCATCATACTTCCTTGGAATCTAGATTGTGTTTGACTGCAAATCACGCTCTCTCTCAATGCAGCAGAACCGCTACATCAAGGATGTCTTGTAGTGATCAGGCATGGCAGAGGCCAAATCCATTGGTACGCCGTTGTGACACGGTAGTACCTCGTGAGCTTGAACGGTGATCAGATGCAGCTGAGGGCCAGAAGCAACAGAGTAACGTCGAAAGCCTCATGTACGTGATGGTTGCAACCAGGTCGGACCTCGCACAGGCTGTTAGCGTTGTGAGCCACCACATGGCAAACCCCGGACCTGAGCACGTGAAGGTAGTGAAGCTGATCTTCTGCTACCTTGCTTGAACCATCAACATCGGCATCACCTACAAGGGCAACGACAATAGCATCATCCACTACAAAGATGCAGATTGTGCTTCAAATCCCGAGGACCGCAAGTCCATCTCCGAATATGTGTTAGTCATGAATGGTGGGGCTTTCAGCTGGTGCAACAAGCAGCAGGTGGTCGTGGCAATCTCAAGCACGGAAGCTAAGTATGTCTCCATCAGTTCTTGAGCCAAGGAAGCAGTTTGGCTTTTGCGTCTCATGGTAGAGATGAGTGGGAGTGTACCAGTTCCAGTTCCTGTGCGCGTCGACAACGAGAGCACAATCGCACTCGCCAAGAATCCTGAGCACCATGCATGCACCAAGCACATTGACATGGCATTTCACTTCATCAGGCACATGAGGCAAGAGGCTGCTATCAAGCTGGAGTTTAATCCAAACAACAAGCAGGTCGTTGATTTCTGCACGAAGCCAGTGACTCGTGAAAAGCAGGAGTTTTGCATGAAGGCATGTAGAATAAGTCCAATCTGATTGTGGCAAAGTGGGAGATTGTTGGAAAAGGAGCCATCCAGCTCAGTTTCAGGTCCATAGAAGCAAGTTCTAGGGAACTACCAGATGCCTGCTCCGATTGTCTACCCAATTCACCATTGGAAAGATGAGGTGGTAAAATATCTACGCTCCAAATTTGAGGCTGATCTAACGGTCAGACAGGGAGATATGAATTTGCAAAGTTTTCGGGCTCATCGATCGCCGATATCCGGGTGACCATGGGAGATAGCTCCATGCCTTAGTCCGAGAAAAGAAAAAGGCAAGAGGTCCGGGGTCAAAACCTGATGGGAGAAATATCCAAAAAGGTCGTAGATTCTCCGTTGCCTTGTCAAAGTGTGCTGACTAGGAAAAAGGCACCTCTCCTTAGTTTTAAGGTGAGGTGAGATTGTTTTGTGCTAGATATTGATACATGGCAATTCTCCATGGCATTGTGGGTTATGTGACCACTAGGAGTGTATCATAAGAGTATTTTCTAGCTCTCTAGGTCGTGTGTGAGTGGTCAGCCTAATTGCTAGGCTGATTTCCTCCGTGGTGTGAGATTATGGACTATTGTGCGTGAGCCTTAGCCTCCATGGCTAACAGGTGTGGCTTGTGAGAGGGCTGACTTGCCCAAGCTCTAGCTCTATATGTACTCCATAATTTTGAGTGATTTAACAACCATTCTTCATCAGAAGTGATGTCCTTCCAGTCCTACATGCTTGTTGCTCCTAGGTTCCCTCTCTCCTCTTGTTCCAAGACTTCCTCTACTTCTGCCAATAAGGTCGTTATATTTGCTGCATCCGACATGGGAGGAAGGTTCAAGAGAGACGTGGTCAAGGAGACGGTCCGCTCCCATTCCTTCATCAGCTACTGGTTGCCCCTCCTCTTGGCAGATGATGTTGGTACCGATGATGACTTTTGTTGAAAACAACATTCTTGGACATGATGACATGGCCAATATCCATCTTGTAGAAACGATTCGCCTTGCTTGCCACGTCATAGCCGATCATGAGCATCTGTGTGCTCTTTGCGTCCCATTTCTGCCGCTTTTCCTTGGACACGTACATGTACGCAAAGATGACACATGCTCGGCTTCTTCCCAAACTACGCCTCGTAAGGCGTCATCTGCTCCAGGGCCTTGGTTGGATTGTTGTTCTTGATATACACCGCAATGCTCACCGTTTCAATCGAGAAGACATAGATGAGTAGAACCGCGTGCAGCATGGAGCGCGTCGACTCAACAATGGCTCGGTTGGCACGTTCCATTATACCATTCCGCTGCGGCAAGTATGGTGCGGTCCGTTGCGTCTTGATGCATGCTGCAGCGAGATAGTCTTGGAACTCCTTGCTTTGGTACTCTCCGCCACGATTGTTATATAACACCTTGATCTTCTTGCCAGTCTGATTCTCCACCATTGTCTTCAACTCCTTCAATCTTTCAAAGCACTGGTCGTTGGAAGAAACAAAGTCTACAGTAGTGTAACGACTGAATCATCAATGAAGGTGAGAAAATACCTAGAGCCCCCAAAGTCCAGGGATTGCATCGGACCACACAAGTCAGTGTGGAGAAGCTCTAAAACTTGGACCTTAGACATTTTGTCACCAGATCTTTCCAATGGTGAAGTTGGATCGACCATCGTAGAAGGCATCTGGTATTTTTCTGAAACGTACTCCTGTGGACCTGAAACTCAGCCGGTTGAATCCTTTTCCAAAAATCTCCTATTTTGCCGCAGTCAGAGTGGACTGAGTCCACATGCCTTCATTCAAAAATGTTGCTTCTCACGGGTCAAAGGCTTGGTACAAAAATCAGCGACCTGCTTGATGGTTGGAGTAAACTCCTACTTGATAGTGCCCTCCTGCACCATGTGCCTGATGAAGTGATATATGATATTAATATCCTTGGTGCGTGCATGGTACTCAGGATTCTTGGCGAATGCGATTATGCTCTGGTTGTCGACGCGCACATGAACTGGAACTACTGTACTCCCTCTCATCTCTGCCATGAGACGTTGAAGCCAAACTGCCTCCTTGGTTCCAAAGATGAGAGAGACGTTCTTAGCTTCCATGCTTGAGGTGGCCATGACTACCTCCCGCTTGCTGCCATAGCTGATGGCCCCACCAGTCATGAGGAACACATGTCCAGAGATGGACTTACGGTCCTCAGGGTTTGAAGCCCAATCTGCGTCTATGTAGCCTATGAAGCTGTTCTCGCTGCCATTGTAGGTGATACCGATGTTGATGGTTCCAACAAGGTAGCGGAAGATCCGCTTCATTGCCTTCAGGTGCTTTGGTCCGGGTTTTGCCATGTGCTGGCTCAGAGCACTAACAGCCTGTACGAGGTCCGGCCTGGTTGCCACCATGAGGTACACGAGGCTGTCGACGGCGCTCTGGTACTTCTGCCGCTCACCTGCATTTGCTTCTCCATTGAAGCTCACCAGGTACTGCTGCGTCTCTAGCGGCGTGCCGATGAGTTTTGCATCTGCTATGCCAAACTATTGCAAAACATCCTTGATGTAGCGGCTTTGCTGCAGCGAGAGAGCATAATTTGCACTCACGCGTGATAAGGATACCAAGGAAGTATGATGCCTCCTAGAGATCGGACATTTGGAAGCGCTCATGTACGAGTTCCTTGAAATCTTGCAGTGGAGATATGTCGTTGGAAAGGAGGAGCATGTCATCCACATAGAGGATGATGATGAGTATCTCATGATCATGCTACCAGCGATAAAAGCTGTAGTCATACTCACTGCGCTGAAACCCAATGCACTGCAACGCCGCATTCAGCCTCTGGTTCCAAGCACGCGACGCTTGCTTGAGGCCGTACAGGGACTTCTGCAGCTTGCAAACCAGGTGTTCCTGGCCATCCATGACGAACCCCTCTGGCTGTTCCATGTAAATCTCCTCCTCCTGGTCACCGTTCAAGAACGCCATCTTGACGTCCATGTGGTGGACCTCAAAGTCCTATGTTGCTGCATAGGAAAGGAGCATACACACAGAGGCAAACTTTGTAACAGGAGCAAAGATTTCTGTGTAGTTGATGCCTTCCTGCTGCGAGTAGCCCTTGGCGACCAGCCTTGCCTTGTACTTTTCCAGGTTGCCATCTATTCCTCGCTTGTTCTTGAACACCCACTTCCACTTGATCACCTTTCGTCCAGGTGGACGCTCTGTAAGCGCCCACGTACCGTTGTCAAGCTGCGACTATATCTCTTGCTACACAACTTGCGCCTAATCTGCTGCATCTGGTACAGCCATGGCCTCCTTGTACGATGCCAGCTCATCAGAGTCTCATGCAACTGCGACTTTCATCTGGTCTGGTTTTTGGAGTATCCACAAATGCTCGCACTCACCAGGCCTGTAGCGCACCGTGAGAGGGTACCTTTGACCAAGTACTAGAGCGTAAGCAGGCGGTTAGCGTGGTCCTGCTGGCACAACTGCTTCTGCCGATGAGGCCGCTGTATCTACTGCATCAGACATAGGAGAGTAGACTGGTTCTCCCACCATTACAATGGAGGAAGGATTAAGAGAGGCTCGCCTAGGAAGGATATCTGCTCCCACTGCCTCATCACCTGCAACTTCTGCTACCCCTTCACAGACAATGTTGGTGTCGATGACGTTGCTCTTTTTGAAGACGACATCCCTGGAGATGATGACATGGCCTGTATCCCTCTCGTAGAGGCGATACGCCTTGCTTGCCATGTCGTAGCCAATAATGAGCATATGCATGCTCTTCACATCGTACTTTTGCCGCTTCTCCTTTGGCACGTACATGTGCGCCAAGATGCCAAACGCGCGAAGAAAACCCACGCTTGTCTTCTTGCCAAACCATGCCTCGTATGGCGTCAGTTGCTCAACGACCTTGGTTGAACTGCGGTTCTTGATGTACACCGCAGTGCTTACTGCTTCCGCCAAAGAGTTGTACGTGAGCGGAGCCGTATGCAGCATGGAGCGCGCTGACTCAACGATGGTGCAATTGGCGCGTTCTGCTACGCCGTTCTGTTGCGGCGAATATGGCGCGGTGCGCTGCGCTTTGATTCCATCTATTCCGAGATAGTCCTGCTCCTTGCTCAGCTACTCTCCACCGCGGTCGCTACGTAGTGCCTAGATTTTCTTACCAGTCTGGTTCTCAACCATGGCCTTGAACTCCTTCAACCTGTCAAAGCACTGTTCCTTGGAGGAAAGGAAATACACAGTAGTGTAACGGCTGAAATCATCAATGAAGGTGAGAAAATACCTAGAGCCTCTAAAGCTCTGGATCTACATCGGACTACACAAGTCTGTGTGGACTAGCTCCAGCACCTCTTTCGCGCGCTCTCCTGCTCTAGAGAACATCTCGCGATGATGCTTCCCCTCCAAACAGCCGATGCACAAATGCTGCTCGAAGTTAGAGATGGTAGGCAGGTCACGTACCATCTGCTGTGTTTGAAGTTGCTATAAGGTGTGTATGCCGATATGGCCGTAGCCCGCATGCCAGATTCTGCTATCTATGGCCTGCAGCACTGTTTCAAGGCTCTCCTTGCGCGGGATCTTCGTCGCTCCTAGCAGGCGGTAGATATCGCCTTTTTTCACTGAGCTAGCTAGCTCCTCTCTTGTTTCCTTGTCGAGGATGTAGCCATAATCATCGTCAAAGAGGAGGCGCACTCCTGTGTTCGTGAGAGAGGACACTGAGAGAAGGTTGAACACAGCATCAGGTACAAACAGCACGCCATGGAATACACCCACTTCAATGCCATGGGGTGTCTCCAACCACATCTCCACAATCCCAATCTCCTCTGCATTCACCACCCGATCATCATCAGAAGCTTTTTGACGGAGGACGATGGAGAGCAGCTGCGTGAACCACTCCTTATGGTGCGTCAGACTCTTGGTACACCCCGAGTCCTTGTACCACGCCGGATCCGCCTTTTCCTTCTGCGACATGTCAGACTTTGCCATGAAGAGGCGGTCGCGTACCTCCTTGGAGTTGCTGTAGAGATTGCTGCTTTTACTGCTATTGCTGCTGCTCCTTCTAGTCTCTCTTCACATTGAAGTTCTCTTTCTTGTAGTGCCCCTCTTTTTGGCAAGAGCGGCAATTGCCCTTCTTCTTGCCTCTCTACTGCCTGGACTACTGCTGCTGCTTGTTGCGTGAGCCCATGGCCATGGAAGCTCCTTCACAATTGCTGCAGCCGCCATTACGCTTTGTTCCATTGCGACGTAGTTCTACCTACACCAGGTGCATGCAGATGAAGTGGAGGTCGAGAGTAGGCTGGCACTCCAACGTCTCTCCCACCATGTCATAGCTCGTTGGGAGTCCCCTTAGCAAGAGAAGGACGAAGCATTTGTCTTCCATAGGACTGCCGGCTGCTTTCAGCTTCTTTGCTAATTCCTTTGATCTGTCCAAGTACGCCTCCATCCCTTCGCCACCCTGCATTTTTAACACCATCATCTTCTCCTCCAAAAGCATGAGGAATGCAGGATCCTTGCTCTCATACTTATTGTACAATGTGTCCCACCCCTCTTTTGCAGTAGCCTTATCCCTCACGTACTGAAGATGCGGGTTGGAGATGGTGTTGACAAGCAACCTATAGGCCTTCCTGTCCTTCTTCTTCCATTCCTCATATGCCGCTGCTGCAGTTGTAGGTGAACCCGCATCTGCTGCACCTTTCTGCGGCGTCTTCCCTGCCACCTCCTTTGCTAAGGTGATGCTTTTTACTTGTGGAGGCAAAGCGCGTTCGTTGCCGCTTACCACCTCCCACAAGCACCTCTCCTCCAAAAGGAGGTGGGTACGAATCTTCCAAAACGTGAAGTTGGCACATCGTTCCAACCTCTCCAAGGGCTGGACTGCTGTTGCCATGACAAGTGCTTCCATTTTCAGCCTTGGTGATGTTGGAAATGGAGGAGAGAGGGAGCCTTGGAGCAGCGAGCATGTGTGATTGGAAGGACATCACTTGTGGTGAAGAATGGTTGTTGAATCACTCAAAATGATAGAGTACATATAGAGCTAGAGCTTGGGCAAGTCAGCCCTCTCACAAGCCACACCACTTAGCCATGGAGGCTAAGGCTCACACACTAGAGTCCACAATCTCACACAAGGGAGGAAATCAGCCCAACAATCAGGCTGACCAGTCACACACGACCTAGAGAGCTAGAGAATGCTCTCATGGCACACTCCTAGTGGTCACATCACCCACAAACCCATGGAGAATCGCCATGTGTCCATGGCTAGCACACAAGGATCTCACCTCACCTAAAAAGTAAGGAGAGGTACCTTTATCCTAGTCAGCACACTCTGACAAGGCAATCCTAAGACCAAGGACCTTTTTGGATATTTCTTCCATCAGGTCTTGACCCTGGACCTCTTGCCTTTTTCTTTTCTCAGGCTAAGGCATGGAGCCATCACCCATGCCCACCCAGACATCGACGGTCCATGACCCCCGAAACTTCGAAAATTCATATCTCCCAATCCGACCGTTGGATCGGCCTCAAACGTGGACCGTAGACAATTTGCCACATGATCTTTCCAATGGTGAAGTCGTATTGGCGATCGGAGTAGGCATCTGGTACTTTCCTGGAACTTGCTCCTGTGGACCTGAAATTGAGCCGGATGGCTCCCTTTCCAACAACTCCTTGTGGCTTAGACGTTCCAGAGTTGGTCTCTAGAGCGAGAGGTCCTTGGAAACTTTAGCAAAAATACTACAATGCCCATGTGCCAATTTTAAAAATTGACAAAGAAACAAGAGAGTTATGGTCATTACAAGGCGACAGTCTTACTCATAGAGAAGAGTACCTCTGGCCGACCTTGTGTTTAGCATAACTCTCAATCCAACTATTGGATCTGCACAATATCCTGTATTTGATTGTCATATCTTATGAAGGATTTACCCCAACCCGACACTCTTAAAATGACGGCCTGTGCTGATTGAAAATGGTAAAACTTGGCTCTGATAACAAATGTTGGATCTTGAGGAGAGAGGGAGCCTTGGAGTAGCGAGCATGTGGGACTGGAAGGGCATCACTTGTGCTGAAGAATGGTAGTTCAATCACTCAAAATGATGGAGTACATATAGAGCTAGAGTTTGGGCAACTCAGCCCTCTCACAAGCTACACCACTTAGCCATGGAGGCTAAGGCTCACACACTAGAGTCCATAATCTCACACAAGGGAGGAAATCAGCCTAGCAACCAGGCTGACCTCTCACACACGACCTAGAGAGCTAGAAAATGCTCTCATGGGACACTCCTAGTGGTTACATAACCCACAATCCCATGGAGAATAGCCATGTGTCCATGGCTAGCACACAAGGATCTCACCTCACCTGAAAAGTAAGGAAAGATACCTTCATCCTAGTCAACACACTCTGACAAGGCAATCCTAAGACCAAGGACCTTTTTGGATATTTCTCCCATCAGGTCTTGACCCTGGACCTCTTGCCTTTTAACTTTTCTCAGGCTAAGGCATGGAGCCATCGCCCATGGTCACCCGGATATCGGCGGTCGATGACCCCGGTTACTTCGAAAATTCATATCTCCCAATCCGACCGTTGGATCGGCTTTAAACTTGGACTATAGATGTTTTGCCACCTGATCTTTCGAATAGTGAAGTTGGATTGACAATTAAAGTAGGCATCTGGTACTTTCATGGAACTTGCTCCTGTGGACGTGAAACTGAGCTAGATGGCTCCTTTTGTAACACGCGCTTACCTGGCTTGTAACGCATCCTAAGAGGGTATCCTTTGACCTGGTCCTGGAGCGTTAGTAGGCGGCTGGCGTGGCACTGTCGGCACAATTGCTCTTGCTCATGGTGGTGCATCCTATTCCTCTCCTTCTGCCCATGAAGCCGCTGTATCTACTGCATCAGACATGGGAGAATAGACTGGTTCTCCCACTGTCACAGTGCAAGAAAGATCAGGAGAGAGTGGGTGAGGAAGGATATCTGCTTCCACTGCCTCGTTAGCTGCCGCTTCTACTGTCTCTTCATGGACAATGTTGTTGCCGATGACGTTGCTCTCGTTGAAGAAGACATCCTTGGAGATGATGACATGGCCTGTATCCCTCTCGTAAAGGCGATATGCCTTGCTTGCCACGTCATAGGCAATCATCAGCATCTGCGCGCTCTTCGCATCCCACTTTAGCCGCTTCTCCTTTGGCATGTGCATGAGCACCAAGTTGCCAAACGTACGAAGTTAACCTACGATCGGCTTCTTGCCGAACCATGCCTCGTACGGCGTCATCTACTCCAGGGCCTTGGTTGGAGTGCGGTTCTTGATATAAAATGCAGTACTCACTGCTTTGGCCCAAAAGTCGTAGGTCGGCCGAGCCGCGTGCAGCATGGAGCACGCTGACTCAACGATGGTACGGTTGGCGCATTCTACTACATCGTTTTGCAACAGCGAGTATGGTGCGGTGTGCAACACCTTAATGCCAGCTGTTGCGAGTTAGTCCTGGAACTCCTTGCTGAGGTACTCTCCACCACGGTCGTTCCGTAGCGCCTTGATTTTCTTGCCAGTCTGGTTCTCCTCCATGGCCATAAACTCCTTGAACCTGTCAAAACACTGGTCCTTGGAGGAAAGGAAGTTCACAGCAGTGTAACGGCTTAAATCATCAATAAAGGTGAGAAAATACCTAGGGCCTCGAAAGCTCTGGTTCTACATCGGGCCACACAAGTCTGTGTGGACCAGCTCCAGCACCTCCTTTGCGCGCTCCCCTCCTCTAGAGAATGCATCGCAATGCTGCTTCTTCTCCAAACAGCCAATGCACAACTACTGCTCAAAGTTAGAGAGGTTGGATAAATCAAGAACCATCTACCTTGTTTGAAGATGCTCAAAGGTACGCATGCCGATGTGGCCGTAGTGCGCATGCCAGATTTTGCCATCTTTGGCCTGCACGACTGCTGCAATATTCTGCTCGCGCGGGATCTTGGTCACCCCTAACAGGCGGTATATGTCACATTCGTTCACCGACTTGGCTAACTCCTCTCCTGTTTCCTTGTCAAGGGTGTAGCCATAGTCGTCGTCAACGACAACTCGCAGTCATGTGTTTGTGAGAGAGGACACAAAGAGAAGGTTCAACACAACATCAGGTACATATAGCATGCCATGGAAAACTCCCACTTCAATGCCGCGCGGGGTATCCAACCACATCTCCACAATCCCAATCCCCTCGGAATAGACTACCCGATCATCACCCAAGGCAATCAGACGGGGGGTTACGGAGAGTAGGTACATAAACCACTCCTTGTGGTGCGTCAGACTCTTGGTACACCCTGAGTCCTTGTACTACGCTAGATCTGCCTTCTCCTTCTGCGACATGTCAGACTTCGCCATGAAGAGGCGCTCGCACACCTCCTTGGCGACGTTCATGTTCCCAAAATGGCGTACGCGGGATTGGATCTGCTGTTGCTACTACTACTGACATTGATGTGAGAGGTGTTATTGTTGTTGTAGAGATTGTTGCTTTTGCTGTTGCTACTGCTGCTGCTGGTCCTTCTGGTCCCTTTTGAACTCGAAGCACTCTTTGTTATTGTGCCCTTCTTTCTGCCAATAGTGGCACTTGCCCTTCTTCTTCCCTCTTTCCTGGCAAAACTGCTGCTGTTGCTAGTTCCGTGAGCCCATGTCCATGAAAGCTCCTTCATTGTTAATGCTGCCGCCATTGTGCTTTGTTGTATTGCGACGCACTTCTACCTACACCAGGTGCGTGAAGATGAAGTCGAGGTCGAGAGTCGGCTGGCACTCCAACGTTTTTGAAGATCCGTACCCGCCTCTTTTTGGAGGAGAGGGGCTTGTGGGAAATGGTGAGCGACAACGAGCGCGCTCCGCCTCCACAGACAAACGTCATCACTGCAACAGAGGAGGTGGTAGGGAAGACACCGCAGAAAGGTGCATCAGATGCAAGTTTATCTACAACTACAACGGTGGCATATGAGGAGTGGAAGAAGGACGGGCATGCCTATAGGCTCCATATAAATACCATCGTCTTCCCGCATCTTCAGTACGTGAGTGACAAGGCTACTACAAAAGAGGGGTGGGACACGTGCAAGAAGTATGAGAGCAAGGATCCTACATTCCTCGTCCACTTAGAGGAGAAGATGATGGCATTGAAAATGAAGGGTGGCGAAGGGATGGAGGCGTACTTGGACAGGGCAAAGGAGTTGGTGAAGCAGCTAAAAGCAGCCGGTAACCCTATGGAAGACACGCGCTTTGTCCTCCTCTTGCTGATTGGACTCCCAACGAGCTATGACTACACCCTCGACAAGGAAACAGGAGAGTAGTTAGCGAGGTCAATGAAGGAAGGCGACATCTACCGCTTGTTGAGGGCGATCAAGATCCCGCGCGAGCAGAGTCTTGCAGGAGTGGTACGGGCCACAGTTGGCAAAATCTGGCATGCGAACTATGGCCACATCAGTATGCATGCCTTATAGCAAGTTCAAACAAAGTAGATGGTATGTGACTTGTCCACCATACCTAAATTTGAGGAGCAGTTGTGCATTGGCTATTTCGAGGGGAACCAGTATCACGAGGCGTTCTTGGGAGCAAGGGAGTGCGCAAAGGAGGTCGTGAAGCTCATCGACACTGACTTGTGTAGCCCGATACAATCCCTGAGGTTTGGAGGCTCTAGGTATTTTCTCACCTTCATTGATGATTTCAGTTGTTATACTATTGTGACTTCGTTTCTTCCAAGGACCAGTGCTTAGACAGATTCAAGGAGTAAAAGGCAATGGTGGAGAACCAGATTGGCAAGAAAATCAAGGTGTTGGCATCCCGTGGTAGAGAGTACCCAAGCAAGGAGTTCCAAGACTATCTCGTAGCAGCATGCATCTAGGTGCAACTGACTTGATACTCGCCGCAGCAGAACGGTGTAACGCAACCCGCCAACCGCACCATCCTTGAGTCGAAGCGCTCCATGTTGCACGCAGTTTTACTCATCTATCTCTTCATGAATGATAAAGTGAGCATTGCGGAGTATATCAAGAACAGCAGTCCAACCAAGACCCTGGAGCAGATGACGCCTTAGGAGGCGTTGTTTAGGAAGAAGTTGAGCATGTATCATCTTCGCCCGTTTGGCAGCTTTGCACACATGCATGTCCCCAAGGAAAAACGGCACAAATGGGATGCAAAGAGCACACAGATGCTCATGATTGGCTATGACGTGGCAAGCAATGCAAATCGTCTCTACAAGAGGGTATTGGCCACATCATCATCTCCAAGGATGTTGTTGGAAAGGGAGCCATCCGGCTCAATTTCAGAACCACAGGAGCAAGTTCCTGGAAAGTACCAGATGCCTGCTCTGATCGCCAATCCGACTTCACCATTGGAAAGATCATGTGGCAAAATGTCTACGGACCAAGTTTGAGGCCAATCCAACGGTCGGATTGGGAGATATGAATTTTCGAAGTTTCGGGGGTCATGGACCGTCGATGTCTGGGTGGGCATGGGTGATGGCTCCATGCCTTAGCCTGAGAAAAGAAAAAAGGCAAGAGGTCCAGGGTCAAGTCCTGATGGGAGAAATATCCAAAAAGGTCCTTGGTCTTAGGATTGCCTTGTCAGAGTGTGCTGACTAGGATAAAGGTGCCTCTCCTTACTTTTTAGGTGAGGTGAGATCCTTGTGTGCTAGCCATGGACACATGGCGATTCTCCATGGGTTTGTGGGTTATGTGACCACTAGGAGTGTGCCATGAGAGCATTCTCTAGCTCTGAAGGTCGTGTGTGAGTGGTCAGCCTGATTGCTAGGCTGATTTCCTCCCTTGTGTGAGATTATGGATTCTAGTGTATGAGCCTTAGCCTCCATGGCTAAATGGTGTGGCTTGTGAGAGGGCTGACTTGCCCAAGCTCTAGCTCTATATGTACTCCATCATTTTGAGTGATTGAACAACCATTCTTCAGCACAAGTGATGCCCTTNAGGTCGTGTGTGAGTGGTCAGCCTGATTGCTAGGCTGATTTCCTCCCTTGTGTGAGATTATGGATTCTAGTGTGTGAGCCTTAGCCTCCATGGCTAAGTGGTGTGGCTTGTGAGAGGGCTGACTTGCCCAAGCTCTAGCTCTATATGTACTCCATCATTTTGAGTGATTGAACAACCATTCTTCAGCACAAGTGATGCCCTTTCAGTCCAACATGCTCGCTGCTCCAAGGCTCCCTCTCTCTTCCATTTCCAACATTTGGTATCAGAGCCAAGTTCTGCCATTTTTAGCCAGCACAGGCCGTCACTTTGAGAGTGACGGGTTGGGGTGAAACCTTCACCAAATTTGACAATAGACCACTGGATCTTCAAGTCCAGAAGACAAGCTTTCCAACGAGCCCATGAGCGCGAAGATCCAACGGTCGGATTGAGAGTTATGCTAAAAACGAGGTCGACCAGGGCTACACTCTTCTCTATGAGTAAGACTGTCGCCTTGTTTCTTTGTCAAATTTAAAAACTGGCACATGCGAATTGTAGTATTTTTCCTAAGCTTTCCATTGATTTAAAAATATTTGCATTCCATCGATTCGTTTGGGAGAAACGCCGTTTACAAGCTGGCTCGCCTGAGTTGGAGTAGGAACAGAAGCATACCCTGTTTTCAAGAGGGCATATCTTTTGAAATCCCCTGTTTATGACCCTGTTTTATGGGTCGATCTGAAAGGTTTTGAGCTGAATTTTCCAGTGGTGGGCTCAGGTTTTTAACATTCCCAGTCTGCTGGCATCTACAGTCCATTTTCTGTCAGACAGATTTCTGGCAGAAGCAGCAGCAGAAGCAGGGGTAGCGCCGCCATCCAAGGGCAGCGCTGGGCATCACCAAGGCTCAAAATGGCAGCAGCTGGCGTTGTGACAGCAGCCCAGCCTTTGGAGAGGCTGGAGGGACGCGCCAACTTCACGTTTTGGAAGATCCGTACCCGCCTCCTTTTGGAGGAGAGGGGCTTGTGGGAGGTGGTGAGCGGCGACGAGCCGGCTCCAGTTCCACAGGCAAAAGGCATCACCGCAGCGCAGGTGGTGGCGGGGAAGACGCCGCAAAAGGGTGCAGCTGATGCGGGTTCTTCNAGCAGCTGGCATCAAGGCGCAGCGTACCGCGCCGTACTCGCCGCAGCAGAATGGTGTAGCAGAACGCGCCAACCGCACCATCGTTGAGTCGGCGCGCTCCATGCTGCACGCGGCGCGGCTGACCTACGACTTCTCGGCCGAAGCCGTGAGCACTGCAGTCTTCATCAAGAATCGCAGTCCCACCAAGGCGCTGGAGCAGATGACACCGTACGAGGCGTGGTTCGGCAAGAAGCCGAGCGTGGGTCATCTCCAAGCATTTGGCAGCCTGGCGCACATGCACGTGCCCAAGGAGAAGCGGCAAAAATGGGACGCAAAGAGTGCGCAGATGCTGATGATTGGCTACGACGTGGCAAGCAAGGCCTATCGCCTCTATGAGAGGGATACATGCCACGTCATTATCTCCAGGGATGTCGTCTTCAACGAGAGCAACGTCATCGGCACCAACATTGTCTGTGAAGAAGCAGCAGAACCAGCAGCTGACGAGGCAGTGGGAGCAGAAATCCTTCCTGACCCAGTCTCTCCCGATCCTTCCTCTACTGTGACAATGGGAGAATCACTGTACTCTCCCATGTCTGATGCAGCAGATACAGAAGCCTCATCGGCAGAAGCAGAGGAGGGAGATGCAGCACCACCAGCAGCAGCAGTTGTGCCAGCAGCACCGCGCCAGCCGCCCGCTAACGCTCCAGCACCAGGTCGCAGGTACCCTCTAAGGGTGCGTTACAAGCCTGGTGAGCGCGGCCATTTCTGGATGCTGCAGAAACCTGAACAGATGAACGTCGCAGTTGCAGCAGATTCAGATGAGCCAACGTCATACAAGGAGGCCATGGCTGTACCAGATGCAGCTGATTGGGCGCAAGCCGTGCAACAGGAGACTCAGTCGCAGCTGGACAATGGCACGTGGGAGCTGACTGAGCGTCCACCTGGACACAAGGTGATCAAATGCAAGTGGGTGTTCAAGAAGAAACGGGGAGCAGATGGCAATCTGGAAAAGTACAAGGCAAGGCTGGTCGCCAAGGGCTACTCGCAGCAGGAGGGCATTGACTACACAGAAACCTTTGCCCCTGTTGCAAAGTTTGCCTCTGTGCGTACGCTCCTCTCTTATGCAGCAGCTGAGGACTTTGAGGTTCACCACATGGATGTCAAGACGGCATTCTTGAATGGTGACTTGGAGGAGGAGATCTACATGGAGCAGCCGGAGGGGTTCGTCATGGATAGCCAGGAGCACCTGGTTTGCAAGCTGCAGAAGTCGCTGTACGGCCTCAAGCAAGCGTCGCGTGCTTGGAACCAGAAGTTGGATGCGGCGCTGCAGTGCATGGGGTTTGAGCGCAGTGAGTGTGACTACAGCGTGTATCGCTGGCAGCATCAGCATGAGATCCTCATCATCATAGTCTATGTGGATGACATGCTCCTCCTTTCCAACAGCATGTCTGCACTACAGGAGTTCAAGGAAGCCATGCAGGAGCGCTTCCAGATGTCTGATCTCGGGGAGGCGTCATACTTCCTCGGTATCCAGATCACGCGTGACCGCAAATCACGCTCTCTCTCGCTGCAGCAGAGTCGCTACATCAAGGACGTCCTACAGCGGTTCGGCATGGCAGAGGCCAAACCCATCGGCACGCCGCTAGAGACGCGGCAGTACCTCGTGAGCTTCAGTGGAGAAGCAGATGCAGCTGAGCGGCAGAAGGACCAGAGCGCCGTCGGCAGTCTCATGTACCTGATGGTGGCAACCAGGCCGGACCTCACACAGGCTGTGAGCGCTGTGAGCCAACACATGGCTAACCCGGGCCCTGAGCACCAGAAGGCAGTGAAGCGGATCTTCCGCTACCTTGCTGGAACCGCCAACATCGGCATCACCTACAACGGCAACGACAACAGCATCATCGGCTACACAGACGCAGATTGGGCTTCAAACCCTGAGACTCGCAAATCCATCTCTGGACATGTGTTTCTCATGAATGGAGGTGCCATCAGCTGGTGCAGGAAGCGGCAGGTCGTCGTGGCCACCTCAAGCACAGAAGCTGAGTACGTCTCTCTCAGCTTTGGAGCCAAGCAAGCAGTTTGGCTTCAGGGTCTCATGGCGGAGATGAGTGCGAGTGCATCAGTTCCTGTTCCTATGCGTGTCGACAACCAGAGCGCTATTGCACTCGCCAAGAATCCCGAGCACCATGCTCGCACCAAGCACATTGACATCGCCTATCACTTCATCAGGCACATGGTGCAGGAAGGTGCTATCAAGCTGGAGTTTACTCCAACCAGCAAGCAGGTCGCTGATTTTTGCACCAAGCCCGTGACCCGTGAGAAGCAGCAGTTCTGCATGAAGGCATGTGGACTCAGCCCACTCTGACTGCGGCAAAGTGGGAGATTGTTGGAAAGGGAGCCATCCGGCTCAATTTCAGGTCCACAGGAGCAAGTTCCTGGAAAGTACCAGATGCCTGCTCCGATCGCCAATCCGACTTCATCATTGGAAAGATCATGTGGCAAAATGTCTACGGACCAAGTTTGAGGCCGATCCAACAGTCGGATTGGGAGATATGAATTTTCGAAGTTTCGGGGGTCATGGACCGTCGATGTCTGGGTGGGCATGGGTGATGGCTCCATGCCTTAGCCTGAGAAAAGAAAAAGGCAAGAGGTCCAGGGTCAAGACCTGATGGGAGAAATATCCAAAAAGGTCCTTGGTCTTAGGATTGCCTTGTCAGAGTGTGCTGACTAGGATAAAGGTGCCTCTCCTTACTTTTTAGGTGAGGTGAGATCCTTGTGATTGTGGGTTATGTGACCACTAGGAGTGTGCCATGAGAGCATTCTCTAGCTCTCTAGGTCGTGTGTGAGTGGTCAGCCTGATTGCTAGGCTGATTTCCTCCCTTGTGTGAGATTATGGATTCTAGTGTGTGAGCCTTAGCCTCCATGGCTAAGTGGTGTGGCTTGTCAGAGGGCTGACTTGCCCAAGCTCTAGCTCTATATGTACTCTATCATATTGACATCCTAGTGGTCACATAACCCACAATCACAAGGATCTCACCTCACCTAAATCAGCCTAGCAATCAGGCTGACCACTCACACACGACCTAGAGAGCTAGAGAATGCTCTCATGGCACACTTCTAGTGGTCACATAACCCACAAACCCATGGAGAATCGCCATGTGTCCATGGCTAGCACACAAGGATCTCACCTCACCTAAAAAGTAAGGAGAGGCACCTTTATCCTAGTCAGCACACTCTGACAAGGCAATCCTAAGACCAAGGACCTTTTTGGATATTTCTCCCATCAGGTCTTGACCCTGGACCTCTTGCCTTTTTCTTTTCTCAGGCTAAGGCATGGAGCCATCACCCATGCCCACCCACACATCGACGGTCCATGACCCCCGAAACTTCGAAAATTCATATCTCCCAATCCGACCGTTGGATCGGCCTCAAACTTGGACCGTAGGCATTTTGCCACATGATCTTTCCAATGGTGAAGTCGAATTGGCGATCGGAGCAGGCATCTGGTACTTTCCTGGAACTTGCTCCTGTGGACCTGAAATTGAGCCGGATGGCTCCCTTTCCAACATGTAGCCAATGATGCTGTTGTCATTGCCGTTGTAGGTGATGCCGATGTTGATGGTTCCAGCAAGGTAGCAGAAGATCCGCTTCACTGCCTTCTGGTGCTCCGGTCCGGGATTAGCCATGTACTGGCTCACAGCGCTCACAGCCTGTGCGAGGTATGGCCTGGTTGCCACCATCAGGTACATGAGACTGCCGACGGCGCTCTGGTACTTCTGCCACTCAGCTGCATTTGCTTCTCCATTGAAGCTCACGAGGTACTGCCGCGTCTCCAGCGGCGTGCCGATGGGTTTTCCCTCTGCCATGCCAAACTGCTGCAAAACATCCTTAATGTAGCGGCTCCGCTGCAGCAAGAGAGAGCGTGTCTTGCGGTCACGCGTGATCTGGATACGGAGGAAGTATGATGCCTCCCCGAGATCAGACATCTGGAAGCGCTCCTGCATGGCTTCCTTGAACTCCTGTAGTGCAGACATGCTGTTGGAAAGGAGGAGCATGTCATCCACATAGACAATGATGAAGAGGATCTCATGCTCATGCTGCCAGCGATACACGTGTAGTTACACTCGCTGCGCTCAAACTCCATGCACTGCAATGCTGCATCCAACTTTTGGTTCCAAGCACGCGACGCTTGCTTCAGGCCGTACAGCGACTTCTGCAGCTTGCAGACCAGGTGCTCCTGGCCATCCATGACGAACCCCTCCGGCTGCTCCATGTAGATCTCCTCCTCCAAGTCACCATTCAAGAATGCCGTGTTGACATCCATGTGGTGAACCTCGAAGTCTTCAGCTGCTGCATAAGAGAGGAGCGTGCGCACAGAGGCAAACTTTGCAACAGGGGCAAAAGTTTCTGTGTAGTCAATGCCCTCCTGCTGCGAGTAGCCCTTGGCGACCAGCCTCACCTTGTACTTTTCTAGGTTACCATCTGCTCCCCGCTTCTTCTTGAACACCCACTTGTACTTGATCACTTTACGTCCTGGTGGACGCTTAGTCAGCTCCCACGTGCCGTTGTCCAGGTGCGAATGTATCTCCTGCTGCACGGCTTGCGCCCAATCTGCTGCATCCGGTGCGGCCATGGCCTCCTTGTATGATGTTGGCTCATCTGAATCTGTTGCAACTGCGACGTTCATCTGTTCTCGTTTCTGGAGCATTCAGAAATGGCCGCACTCACCAGGCTTGTAACGCACCCTAAGAGGGTCCCTGTGACCTGGTGCTGGAGCGTTAGCGGGCGGCTGGCGCGGTGCTCCTGGCACAACAGCTGCTGCTGGTGGTGCTACATCTCCCTCCTCTACTTCTGCCGATGAGGCTTCTGTATCTGCAACATCAGACATGGGAGAGTAGAGTGATTCTCCCACTGTCATAGTAGAGGAAGGATCGGGAGAAACTGGGTCAGGAAGAGTTTCTACTCCCACAATCTCGTCAGTTGCTGGTTCTGCAGCCTCTTCACACATGATGTTGGTGCCGATGACGTTACTCTCGTTGAAGACGACATCCCTGGAGATGATGACGTGGCCTGTATCCCTCTCGTAGAGGCGATACGCCTCGCTTGCCACATCGTAGCCAATCATCAGCATCTGTGCACTCTTCGCATCCCACTTATGCTGCTTCTCCTTTGGCACGTGCATGTGCGCCAAGCTGCCAAACGCGCGAAGATGACCTACGCTCGGCTTCTTGCCGAACCACGCCTCGTACGGCGTCATCTGCTCCAGCACCTTTGTTGGACTGCGGTTCTTGATGTAGGCTTCAGCGCAGAAGTCGTAGGTCAGCCGAGCCGCGTGCAGCATGGAGCGCGCCGACTCCACAATGGTACGGTTGGCGCGTTCTGCTACACCGTTCTGCTGCGGCGAGTATGGCGCGGTACGCTGCGCCTTGATGCCAGCTGCTGCGAGGTACTCCTGGAATTCCTTGCTCAGAACTCTCCACCGCGCTCGCTGCGCAACGCCTTGATCTTCTTGCCAGATTGCTTCTCTACCATGGCCTTGAACTCCTTGAACCTTTCAAAGCACTGGTCCTAGGAGGAAAGAAAGTACACAGCAGTGTAACGGCTGAAATCATCAATGAAGGTGAGAAAATACCTAGAGCCTCCAAAGCTCTGGGTCTGCATTGGTTCGCACAAGTCCGTGTGGACCAGCTCCAACACCTCTTTCGCACGCTTCCCTGCTCCAGAGAATGCCTCGCGGTGTTGCTTCCCCTCCAAACATCCGATGCATAACTGCTACTCAAAGTTAGAGATGGTAGGCAGGTCACGCACCATCTGCTTTGCTTGAAGCTGCTGCAAGGCGCGCATGCCCATGTGGCCGTAGCGCGTATGCATGATCTCGCCATCTGTCGCCTGCACCACTGCTACAAGACTCTGCTCACGCGGGATCTTGGTCGCCCCCAGCAAGCGGTACATGTCGCCCTCCTTCACCGACTTGGCCAACTCCTCTCCTTTTTCCTTGTTGAGGATGTAGCCATAGTCATCATCGAAGACAACGCGCAGTCCTGTGTTGGTGAGAGAGGACACTGAGAGAAGGTTGAACGCAGCATCAGGTACATACAGCACGCCATGGAAAACTCCCACTTCAATGCCACGCGGGGTCGCCAACCACATCTCCACAATCCCAATCCCCTCAGCATACACCACCCGATCATCACCCAAAGCAATC